>CM022303.1:642588453-642601594 GCA_011799875.1 Thinopyrum elongatum | reverse complement strand
AAATAAATTCCAGAAAATGCTAAAATCTTTAGAAGATCATAGGAAATAAACCGTAGGTCGGATCGAAAAACTTTCTACATGAAAGTTGCTCAGAACGACGAGACAAATCCGAATACGCAGTCCGTTCGTCCACCACACGTCCCTAACTATCCGAACATGGAATTGTTCCCCTTCGATCATCTGTCCGACAAATGTCCGGAACCGGGTAAACATTCCGAATGGATTCCTCCTTCCTTGGTGGTGTGCAACCATACGTTAGGACACACCCGGCACTGCGTATTGTCATGTCGTACTTTGTGTAGCACCTGTTTGCTCTGTATTTACTGTTTCCTTCCCCTCTTCTCTCTCGTTAGATCTCGGTGCCGACGTAGCCTCCGAGATCGACGCAGCTCCAGTGATTGGCTGCACTTCTGACGACCTTGCCCTTGCCGTCGAGCAACCAGGCAAGCCCCCCCTTTGATCATCCCGATATCGCCTATTCTAATATCTCATGCTTGCATTAGATTTTGCTACTATAATTGATTGCTCCTATTCTGCTGCATAGCCTGTTTATTGTAACCTGTTTTGTTACCCTCATGGATATCCTAGACTGTATAGTATAGGCTGGGTAGAGACCCATTAGTGACCCCCACTTTATCCCGACTGCCCCGCTGGAGTTTCAGAAGACCCGACCAACGGGATCAAAGATCAGACCCCTGGCACCGCACCTCACTTCCCCTTTGTTGCTCGACACTACTGGGTTACTATCGAGTGCCGAGGGTGATACCTCGTCAGCACTTCTGATGATAACCTTGTAGGTTAGCTAATCGGTCGTGGTAAGCGAGGGTGATTCCTCCTACACCACCCCCGATAACGACGAAGTCGTGCAACACCTCTAGTGTGGACCTCGAGGGTGATGCCTCTTACGTCCATCTTGATGTTACATCAGGTGGGAGTCCAACGAGGGTGATGCCTCGGATTCCCCTTGATACGGTGACCACACGGATGCCTTACATTATTGTTGATACTGATACTTGAGAAGGTGGGTCAACCCTGAGGGGTACCCGCGGATGATGGATAGTTACCCGTGAGTTATTCCACGAGGCGCGGCCGGGCATTCTTAGCCCTTGCAGCAAGTCCTCGAGATGGGGCGACGGGGTCACATCTTTCGTGAGTCTCTGCTCGTTTCCGCAAGCCCCTAGTCCTAACGATTTGGATATTAATCTGAGCCAGCCTCTGGTCGGATAGCACTAACATCAGCCGAAAGCTCTGTCAGACGTCTAGTTCAGCATGGCGGCACGGTCGGATCGCGCCGAGGCGCTGGTATCCACCCTGCGCGCAACGAGCCGGAGTGCACAGGGCGATGACCCAAGACCCCTGAGCACTTAGGAGGTAGACCGACGGGGACCTCTCTGCTGAGCTGTAGGTAGGGTTGCGGTGTGTCGTTTCGCCGAGGCCGGGCATGACCCAGGAAAGTGTGTCCGGCCGGAGTTAATCGAGCGTGGTGGGTAAGTTGGTGCACCCCTGCAGGGAAGAAACTTCTATCGATAGCCGGTCCTACGGTAAAGGACACTCGGAGTTGTATCCCGATCGGTACAGCTAGAATTGAGATGATACCTGGATATGTGCCTCCGGGATCGCTTTCTCGCAGGGAGACGAGGAAGGATCTCTGGGTGAGACTGTTGCTTGTTATTACCACTACTATATTATACTATGCTATTCTGTACTCTTCTAATGCTGCAAGACGCTCGAAGATGCTGGAAGGTGATTGAGGATGCTAGTCTTCGATAGGACTAGGTTTTCCTCTCTATTCTAGCATTTCTGCAGCCCAGTCCACATATACAGCCTTCCTTTGATAATGATGCATATGTAGTGTAGATCCTTGCTTGCTGAGTACTTCAGAGTACTCACGGTTGCTTTGCTTTCTTTTTCTCCCCCTATCAGTTTGTCGAGACCAGTTGACGGAGCCCCTGAGACAGCTGCACCGTCGACTACTACTACTACCCCGAGGATGGCTTCTTCTACGAGTTGGCTGTCGACCAGGAGTAGGTTCGGAGGGTCCTAGGCAGGAGGCCTACGCCTTTCGATCGTAGTGTTTTATTTTTGCCCCGCCTTTTTAAAGGCCTTTCTGTTTTCTTTTATATCTGTACTCAGATATCTGATGCTTCCGCTGACGCTTGTATGCCATCGAGCTATGTATTCGAGCCCTCGAGGCCCTGGCTTGTAATATAAAGCTTGTATGATTTTTATTTATGTTTTAGAGTTGTGTTGTGATATCTTCAAGTGAGTCCTTAGGCTTGATCGTGTGCATTTGCGTGTATGATTAGTGCACCATTAAGCCGGGGGCGTCACACCGCCCAGGTTCGAGATCAGAGCTCACCGCCGACTCGCCGCTCGCGCAACCTAGCCCGGCACCCAGAACCGAAAGCATCACCTCCCCCATGATACGTCTCCGTCGTATCTACTTTTCCAAACACTTTTGGTGTTGTTTTGGACTCTAAATTGTATGCTTTGAATGAAACTAACCCGGACTGACGTTATTTTCAGCAGAACTACCATGGTGTTGTTTTCTGTACAGAAATAAAAGTTATCGGAATTGGACGCTTTTTGGAGATTTTTTATGGAATATATACAAAATATTGGAGCAAAGATCCACCGGAGGTGGGCCACTAGTTGCCCACAAGGCAACAGGGCGTGCCCTGTTACCTTATGGGCCCCACATAGCTCCGCTGACCCTAATCTCAAGCCTATAAATTTCTTTTCCCCGAGAAAAAATAAAAGAAGAAGCTTCATCGCATTTTACGATACGAAGCCGCCATCACCTCCTGTTCTTCATTGGTAGGGCTGATCTGGAGTCCATTCCGGGCACCGGAGAGGGGGATTCGTCGCCATCATCATAACCAACCCTTCTTCATCACCAATTTCATGATGCTTTACCACCGGGAGTGAGTAATTTCTTCGTAGGCTTGCTAGACGGTGATGGAGTTAGATGAGATTTGTCATGTAGTCGAGTCAACTTGTTAGGGCTTGATCCCTAGTATCCACTATGTTCTGAGATTGATGTTGCTATGCTTAATGCTTATCACTAGGGCCGGGGTGCCATGATTTTAGATCTAAACCCTTTATGTTTTCATGAATATATTTGAGTTCTTGATCCTATCTTGCAAGTTGTATGCACCTATTACGTGTTATGATCCGCATACCCTAAGGTGACAATAATTGGGATTCTTTCCGGTGATGACTGTAGTTTGAGGAGTTCATGTATTCACCGTGTGTTAATGCTTTGTTCTGGTTCTCTATTAAAAGGAGGCCTTAATATCCCTTAGATTTCCTTATGGACTCCGCTAACATGGGAGGGTAGGACAAAAGATGTCATGGAAGTTCTCATTATAAGCACGTATGACTATATACGGAGTACATGCCTACATTACATTGATGAATTGGAGCTATTTTGTATCGCTCTAGGTTGTGACTGTTACATGATGAATATCATCCAACACAAATATCCATCACTGATCCAATGCCTACGCTTTTCGCATATTGATCTTTGCTAATTTTCCTTTGTTGTTGCTGCTGTTACAATCACTACAAAACTACTACTGTTACTGTCACTGTTACTATTGCTACTGTTACCATTGCTATCAAACTATCATACTAATGTGCTACTAAACGCTTTGCTGCAGAAATTTAGTTCTCCAGGTGTGGTTGAATTGACAACTCAACTGCTAATACTTACAAATATTCTTTGTCTCCCATTGTGTCCAATCAATAAATTTGGGTGAAATACTACCCTCGAATACTGTTGCGATCCCCTATACTTGTGGGTTATCAAGACCTTTTTTGGCGCCGTTGCCGGGGAACATAGCTCTATTTGTTGAGTCACTTGGGAATTATATCTGTTGATCACTATAAAGAATCTGAAAGACACTAGAACCAAGATCGTACCCTCTAAGCCGAGGGGAGGTAAGGAATTGCCATCTAGCTTCGCATTTGATTCATCTTCTGTTTTGAGTAGGCTTACGACACTACCACCTACTATTTAATCTGATATGTCGCAAGTAATTGATGATGATACTTCTTCTATGTTGCTATTGATGATGCTAGTACTCTCCTTAATGAAACTGTGCCACTAGGTGAATTGCTTGATGAACAACTTGCTAAAGCTAAAGAACTTGAAACTATTGAAACTGATGAAAATTATGATTCACCTATTAGGCCTACCTCTCATATAATTTCTTGATGATGATGATACTTGTGTGCCTAAGATACCTGTTATGGATGGAGAGATAGCTAGAGAATTTCTTGCTTGTAATGATAGAGATGATGTTAAGAAACTGTTGAGTAAGATGAAAGAAAAATCTATGATGGAGAGAATGAAACATGATCCTAAATTTGCTACTTCTCCTATCTTTGTTGATGATAAGGATTAAGAATTCTCTGTCGATCCTGAGTTAATTACTTTGGTTGAATCTAATCCTTTTCATGGTTATCAAACTGAAACTGTTGTGGTACATCTTACTAAATTGGATGATATAGCCACTCTATTTGCTCATGAGGAAAAAATTAGCTACCACTATATTCTTAAGTTGTTTCCTTTTCTCGTTAGAGGGTGATGCTAAGAAATGGTTTAATACTCTTGCTCCTGGTTGTGTGCATAGTCCCCAGGATATGATTTATTATTTCTGTGAAAAATATTTTTCTGCTTGTAAGAACCAAGCTGCCTTACAGGAAATATTTAACTTTGTGCAAATTGAAGAAGAGAATCTCCCTCAAGCTTGGGGGAGGATTCTCCAGTTACTTAATGCTTTACCTAATCATCCTCCTAAGAAAAATGAAATACCTGATATCTTTTACAATGGACTAACCGATGCTTTTAGGGCTACCTAGATAGTTGTGCTGGTTGTGTTTTCAGGGAACAAACTGTTGAAAATGCTGAAGAACTATTGAATAATATATTGAGAAATGAAAATGATTGGACACTTCCTGAACCACCACCTAAACAAACTCCGAAGAAGAGAGGTATTTTATTCCTCAGTTCGGAAGATAGGCAAGAGACAAAGAAATCGATGAAGGAAAAGGGTATTAAAGCTGAAGATGTTAAGAATTTATCACCTATTGAAGAAATACATAGACTCAAAACCCCGTCACAGGTAGTAAAGGTAAATTCTGTTTATAGATTTGATGAAGGTGATATTCCTTATAATAAATCTACTAGTCAATGCAGGGATGAATTTGATTATTACATTGTTAAGCAAGAACACTTCAATATGTATGTTAAGAATCAATTGAAACGAAATGCTATTCTGATTGATTGCGTGAGTGACTTGATGTTTAGAATTGCTAATGATGTTAAAGGTTTAGGTAAACATGCATCCATGGTTCATACTCTGTTAGAACAAGTTGCTAAGTCACAAAATGATTTGCTTAATGAGATGAATAATAAAATGAATGATCATGTTATTAGAGTCATGACTAGAGGGGGTAGAATGACTCAGGAGCAAATATATCCTGAAGGTCATCCTAAAAGAATTGAGCAAGATTCTTAGAGAATTAATATTGATGGACCTAGTTAATCTAAGAAGAAAAAGAAAAAGAAAAATGATAGAACTTCGCATGCTTCTAGTGAGCCTGAGGTAGAAAAACCTTCTAAGTGTTCGAAATATGCCCTAGAGGTAATAATAAAGTGGTTAATATTATATTTCCTTAATCAAGATAAAGGTTTATTATTCATGCTAGAATTGTATTGATTGGAAACTTAAATACATGTGTGAATACATAAGCAAATACCAAGTCCCTGGTATGCCTCTACTAGACTAGCTCGTTGATCAAAAGATGGTTAAGGTTTCCTGACCATTGACATTTGTTGTCACTTGATAATGGGATCACATCATTAGGAGAATGATGTGATGGACAAGACCCATCCGTTAGCTTAGCATATGATCATTCAGTTTATTGCTACTGCTTTCTTAATGTCAAATACATATTCCTTCGACCATGAGATCATGCAACTCCGGTTACCGGAGGAATACCTTGTGTGCTATCAAACATCACAACGTAACTGGGTGATCATAAAGATGCTCTATAGGTATCTTCGAAAGTGTCGGTTGAGTTGTCATGGATCAAGATTGGGATTTGTCACTCCATGTATCGAAGAGGTATCTCTGGGCCCTCTCGGTACTGCAGCATCACAAGAAGCTTGCAAGCAAAGTGACTAAGGAGTTAGTTACAAGATGATGTATTACGGAACAAGTAAAGATACTTGCCAGTAATGAGATTGAACTAGGTATGGAGATACCGACGATCGAATCTCGGGCAAGTAACATACCGACACACAAAGGGAACTACGTATGTTGTCATAAAGGTTCGACCGATAAAGATCTTCGTAGAATATGTAGGAACCAATATGGGCATCCAGGTCCCGCTATTCGTTAGTGACTGGAGAAGCATCTCGGTCATGTCTTCATCATTCGCGAACCGGTAGGGTCCGCATGCTTAACGCTCATTGATGATATAGTATTATATGAGTTATGTGAGTTGGTGACCGAATGTTGTTCGGAGTCCCGGATGAGATCACGGACATGACGAGGAGCTCCGAAATGGTCCGGAGGTAAAGATTGATATATAGGATATAGTATTTGGTCACCGGAAAGATTTCAGAAAGTACCGGGAATTTATTGGAGTGCCGGAAGGGGTTCCGGGAGGCCACCGGTAAGCGGTGGGCCTAATGGGCCAAAGGGAACGAGCACACCAGCCCACAAGGGGGCTGGCGCGCCCCATCTCCCCTACCCATGCGCCAAGGAAGGAGGGAAGGAAAGGGGAGGCGCCCTAAGGCAGCCAGCCCCCCTTTCCTTCCCCCCATGTCCATATATGGAGGGGGGCGGCTAGGCAGGCACCTAGGGCAGCCGCCGGCCACTTGGGGTGCGCCCTAGGGCTGCATCCTCTCCCCCCTCCACCTACATATATGTGAGGAGAGAGAGGGGCAACACACACCACGATCCCCAAGCCGTGTGCGGCGCCCCGTCTCCCTCTAGTTCTAGTTCCTCCTCCATCCACGTCTGTTGTGCTTGGCGAAGCCCTGCGGATAGTTTCACCACCACCGTCACCACACCGTCGTGCTGCCGGAACTCATCTACTACTTTGCCTCTCTTGCTGGATCGAGAAGGCGAGGACGTCATCGAGCTGAATGTGCGCTAAACGCGGAGGTGCCGTATGTTCGGTACTTGATCGGGACGGATCGTGAAGGTGTACGACTACTTCAACCACGTTGATAAACGCTTCCGCTTAGCGATCTAAAAGGGTATGTAGATACTCTCTCCGTCTCGTAGCTATGCATTGATGAGCCACAAGTATAGGGGATCAATCGTAGTCCTTTCGATAAGTAAGAGTGTCAAACCCAACGAGGAGCAGAAGGAAATGACAAGTGGTTTTCAGCAAGGTATTTTCTGCAAGCACTGAAATAGTCGGTAACAGGTAGTTTGATAGAAAGATAATTTGTAGCGGACAAGTAATGGTAATAGTAAATAATGTGCAGCAAGGTAGCCCAATCCTTTCGTGGCAAAGGACAGGCCAAAACGGTCTCTTATATTAAGCAAAGCGTTCTTGAGGGTACACGGGGATTTCATCTTGTCAGTTTCATCATGTTGGTTTGATTCGTGATTGCTACTTTGATAATTTGATATGTGGGTGGACCGGTGCTTGGGTGTTGTTCTTACTTCAACAAACCTCCCACTTATGATTAACCCCCTCGCAAGCATCCGCAACTATGAGAAAAGTATTAAGATAAAATCTAACCATAGCATTAAACATTTGGATCCAAATCGGTCCCTTACGAAGTAGCACATAAACTAGGGTTTAAGCTTCTGTCACTCTAGCAACCCATCATCTAATAACTACTCCACAATGCATTCCCTTAGGCCCAAATATGGTGAAGTGCCATGTAGTTGACGTTCACATGACACCACTAAGGGAATCACAACATACATATCATCAAAATATCGAACACATATCAAGTTCACATGATTACTTGCAACATGACTTTTCCCATGACCTCAAGAACAAAAGTAACTAGTCACAAATGATAATCATGCACAAGATCAGAGGGGTATTAAATAACATAATGGATCTGAACATATAATCTTCCACCAAATAAACCATATAGTAATCAACTACAAGATGTAATCAACACTACTAGTCACCCACAGGTACCAATCTGAGGTTCCAGTACAAAGATTGAACACAAGAGATGAACTAGGGTTTGAGAGGAGATGGTGCTGTTGAAGATGTTGATGGATAATGGCCTCCCAAAGATGAGAGGGTTGTTGGTGATGACGATGGCTTCGATTTTCCCCTCCGGGTGGGAAGTTCCCCCGGCGGAATCGCTTTGTGATGCCCCCGATTCGACCGTACACTAATCATGCACGCAAATGTGTACGATCAAGATCAGGGACTCACAGGAAGATATCACAACACAACTCTAAACACAAATGGAAGTCATACAAGCTTTATATTACAAGCCAGGGGCCTCGAGGGCTCGAATACAAAAGGTCGAGACACAAGCGTCAGCGGAAGCAACAATATCTGAGTACAGACATAAGTTAAACAAGACTTGCCTTGTGGGCCGCTGACCACATGGGCCCACCCCCTGTCAAAAAAAAAGGGGATTAAGAAAATATATTAATAAAATAATTAATTAATTAATCAGTAATTATTTGTTTAACTTAATTAACTCTGTTTAATTACCCTAATTAACTAGGTTAGCTAATTAAAACTGTTTAGTTAATCTGTGCCTATGACAGACGGGACCCGGGTGTTAGGTTGACCAGTCAATTGCACTGTTGACTGCTGATGTCGTGATGACATCCTGCTGATGTAATAACTCCATTTAGATTTATTAATAATTTCACAAATGAATTAAAACTTTGAAAATTAATATAAAATAAACCGTAGCTCGGATGAAAATACTTTGTACATGAAAGTTGCTTAGAAAGGCGAGACGAATCTGAATACGTAGTCCGTTCGTCTGCCACACGTCCCTAGAATTGTGAACATGCAACCGTCCCCCTCCGATTCATCTGTCTAAAATGCCAAACGTCAGGAAAACATTCCCGGATGTTTTCCCCCTTCGCCGGTATCTTGTAACACCGCGTTAGAATACCCCTAGCACTGCTTATCGTCTTGTCCTGCTTAGTAATGCATCTGTGTGCTTTGTATTTACTGTTTCTTTCCCCCTCTTCTCTCTGGTAGACCCCGAGACCGCTGTTGATGCCACTGTGATCGACTACGTCACCGACGACTCTTCTTCCTTTTCAGCAGAGCTTCCAGGCAAGCCCCCCCTTGATCACTTCGATATCGCCCATTCCATTCTCTCTCATGCTTGCATTAGATTTTGCTACTGTTATTGTTTGCTCCTATTCTAATGCATAGCTTGCTTTTGTAACCTGCTCATTGTACCCTACCTGCTTATCCCAAACTGCTTAGTATAGGTTGGTTAGTGATCCATCAGTGACCCCCACCTTGTCCTTGTTGTCCCTGCTTCATCATCGATGACTTGATCAACATGATCGATGACCAGAGACCGACACAGCACATCACACCCCTTTTGTTGCTCGACTCTGCAAAGTTACTATCGAGTGCCGAGGGTGATACCTCGTAACGCACTCCTGATGATAACTCTGTAGTGTAGCTATTCGGTCGTGGTCATCGAGGGTGATTCCTCCTTCACCACTCCCGATAGGACTCTGTCGTGCAACACCTCAAGTGTGAACCTCGAGGGTGATTCCTCCTAAGTTCAGCTTGATGATTACATCAAGTGGAATCCCTCGAGGGTGATTCCTCGGGTTTTCCCCTGGATGTTTTGGACACACGGTTACCTGGACTTTACTTGAGACCTTTGTTAAAGTCGGGTCGGCCCGGAGGGGTACCCGCGAGTTGATGTGAAAGTCCAGCGGGCCCGGAGAGCACCCGCGAGATAATTACGTGGCACGGCCGGGCATTCTGGGCCCTTGCCGTAAGTCCACGAGACGGGACGATGGGGTCACATCGATCGTGAGTCTCTGCTCGTCTTCGTGATCTCCTAATACACTAAAGGTTTGGGTATTTGTTCTTAGTTAGCCTTTGACCTTTACGCACTAACCATCACGCGGGAACAGTTATGGGCACTCAGCGTCGTAGTATCAGCCAAAGCTTTGCCAGACGTCCAGTTCAGCATTGCGGCACGGTCGGATCGTGCCATCCACTACACGGGTGGTGCTGGTATCCACCCTGCTCGCAACGATCCGGAGTGCAACGGGCGATGGGCCCAAGACCCCGGAGTGCTTAGGATGTAGACCGGCGGGGACCTCTCTGCTGAGCCTAGGTAGGGCTGCGACGTGTTGATCTTCCGAGGCCGGGCATTGACCCAGAAAGGTGTGTCCGACCAGAGTAATCAAGCGTGTTGGGTAATGTTGTGCACCCCTGCAGGGAAGTTATCTATTCGAATACCGTGTCCACGGTAATGGACGTTCAGACTTGTATCCTGATCTATTACAACTAGAACTAGTTACTTGAGACACTTGATGGATATGTGGCTCCGGGATTGCTTTCTCGTAGGGAGTCGAGGAAGGATCTCTGGCCGTTAATATTACAACATGCTTGTTAAATATAAAATGCTATTCTATACTCTTCTGAATGCTGCAAGATGCTTGGAGCTGCTTGAAGATGCTAGTCTTCGATAGGCTAGGCCTTCCCCTCTATTCTGGCATTCTGCAGTTCAGTCCACAGATATATACCTTCCTTTGATACAAATGCATACTTAGTATAGATCTGATGCTTGCGAGTACTTTGGATGAGTACTCACGGTTGCTTTGCTACCCCTTTTCCCCCTTCTTCCTTCTTTCCGGCTGTTGCAACCAGTTGGTGGATCCCTGGAGCCAGATGCCACCGCCGACAGATACTACTACATGGAGGCCGCTGAAGACAAGGAGTAGTTAGGAGGTCCCAGGCAGGAGGCCTTGCCTCTTCGATCGTTGATGTTTGTGTTTGCCTTCTTAAGGTAGTCTTGTTTAACTTATGTCTGTACTCAGATATTGGTTGCTCTTCCGCTACGCTTGTGTGTTCGACCTTTTGTAATTCGAGCCCTCGAGGCCCCTGGCTTGTAATATAAAGCTTGTATGACTTCATTTGTGTTTAAGTGTGTTGTGATATCTTCCTGTGAGTCCCTGATCTGAAATCCGTACACATTTGCGATGCATGAAGTGGTACGGTACGAATCGGGGGCATCCACAAAGCGATTCCGCGGGGGAACTTGCCCACCCGGATGGGAAAATCGAGCCAATCGCATCACCAACAACCCTCTCATCTTTGGGAGGGGCCATTATCCAGCAACATCTTCATCTTCAACCCCAAACCGCACCATCTCCTCTCAAACCTAGTTCACTCTTGTGTTCAATCTTTTACTGGAACCTCAATTGGACCCTGGTGGGTGACTAGTAGGTTGATTTACATCTTGTAGTTGATTACTAATGGTTTAATTTGGTGGAAGATTATATGTTCAGATCACTTATGTATATTTAATCCCCTCGGATCTTGTGCATGATTATCATTTGGTGACTAGGTACTTTTTTCTTGAGGTCATGGGAAAGTCCATGTTTGAGTAATCATGTGAACTTGAATATTGTGTTCGATTTTTGATGATATGTTGTTTGTGATTCCCTTAGTGGTGTCCTGTGAACGTCAACTACCTGGCACTTCTTCACCATATTTGGGGCCTAAGGGAATGCCATTGTGGAGTCGTTATAGATGATGGGTTGCTAGAGTGACAGAAGCTAAACCCTAGTTATATGTGCTACTTTATCGTAAGAAGGTCCCGATTTGGATCCAAATGTTTAATTCTATGGTTTAGATTTATCTTAATACTTTTCTCATAGTTGCGGATGCTTGCGAGGGGGTTAAATTCATAAGTGGGAAGGTTGTTGAAGTAAGAAACACCGCAAGCACACCTGGCCCACCCACATCTCAAATTGCAAGTCGCAATCAACACGAATCAAACCACATGATGAAACTACAAGAAGAATCCCGTGTACCCTCAAGAACGCTGTCTTAATCCAGAGAGCCGTTTTGGCCTGTCCTTGCCACGAAGGATTGGGCTAGCCTTGCTGCACTTATTTCTTAATTACCATTACTTGTCCGCTACAACTTATCTTTTTCTATCAAACTACTTTCCCAGACTATTCACATTTAGTGCTTGCAGAAATACCTTGCTGAAAACCACTTGTCATTTCCTTCTGGCTTCCCTCTGCTCCTCGTTGGGTTTGACACTCTTACTTTCGAAGGATACGATTGGGAAAAAAAAAATCCCCTAACTGTGGCTCATCATGCATAGCTACGGACGAGAGAGTACTACATACCCTTTTAGATCGCTAAGCGGAAGCGTTTATCCACGTGGTTGGAAGTCGTCTACACCTCAGATCCGTCCCCGATCAAGTAGCCGAACATACGGCACCAGATCCGCGGTTTAGGGGCACATTCAGCTCGATGACGTCCTCGCCTTCTCGAATCCCGCAAGAGAGGCCACGTAGTAGATGAGTTCCTTCAGGCAGCAGGACGGTGTGGTGACGGGGTGGTGAAACTATCCGCCGGGCTTCTGCCAAGCACAAAACAGACGGTGGATGTAGGAGGAACGAGAACTAGAGGAGAACGGGGCGCCGCACACTGCTTGGGAGCTTGGTGTGTGTTGCCCGCTCCCATCTCCTCACATATATGTAGGTGGAGGGGGGAGAGGATTTCACCCTAGGGGCTCATCCCCAAGTGGCCGTCGGCTGCCCTAGGTTCCTGCCCTAGTCCGCCCCCCCTCCATATATGGACAAGGGGGGGAAGGAAAGGGGGGTGGCTGCCTTAGGCCTCCTCCCCTTTCTTCCTCCTTCCTTTGGCGGCCTGGGTAGGGTCGATGCCGGGCGCGCCAGCCCCCTTGTGGGCTGGTGGCTCGTTCCCTTTGGGCCCATTAGGCCCACCGCTTACGCGGTGGCCTCCCGGAACCCCCCTTCCGGCACTGTCCAATAAATTCCCGTACTTTCTGAAATCTTTTCCGGTACCAAATACTATATCCTATATATCATCTTACCTCCGGACATTTCGGAGCTCCTCGTCATGTCCGTCGATCTCATCCGGGACTTTCCTCACACTTCGG
>CM022303.1:642166467-642427684 GCA_011799875.1 Thinopyrum elongatum | reverse complement strand
CCTTGATGCTCTCCACTCAGCATGAACATTGAATGAACATATGTGTGGCACGAGGACTTGGAAAATAGACTCATGGATGGCCGTTCCACCTTGTTGTCCATAAGGCCAGAGAGTCAACGGTGAGGGGTGATAAACTTGTCATGTGATAAAAGTATCCATCTGTCCAAATAGCCAATGTTTGCTCTTGGGTCCGTCGTAGCATATTAAGTGCTCAGATAGGTCACCCATCAACCAAAGCCGATACACCCGACAGCGCACTCAAGTAGGGAATGACGCCACGATTCTGTCGCTCCACACAACTACAGCTATCAGATCGTGACATATGTCTGATGATGCCGACGTCTTCAGTCGGAATAGAAGCTATTGGCCATCTCCACAAAAAAATGCGTAGCTTTCCTGGGATGTTCCACGCCAGAGCTGCTTCCATCCATTCTCCTCGCTCCAGAATTGGTAAGGCTCGCACGCTTATCCCTCCTGCGCTCTTTGTGGTGAGCACATGCGGTACGCCGACCTCAGTGTGAACAAACCATTCTTCTCGAAATTCCATGCCAAAAATCCTCATTATTTCTCGTACAAAGCGGTAATGCTCAAGATTACGTCCACATCGGAGGGGAAAAGTTTTCCTGTAATACCTCCCTATTCCACGAGGCCTCAACATGATTTATAGCTCACTAACCAGGGTGGGCCGGACCGCCGCGAGGCACACAATCGGTCTCATGTTTCAATCTCTAGGATCCAGTTGTCCAACCAATATCGATGGAAGAATCATCCCCAACTCTTCGTATCAGCCTTGGCTTAGCATATATCCCTTCAATTATTGCTCGCCATATCTGTGGAAGGATGGTTCCCAACTTCGCTGGCAAATATTACCAGCGGGGAAATAAATAGCTTTCAACATCATGGACAAAAGAGTGTCAGGATATGTGAAATGCACCACGCCTGTTTAGCAACACGCGAGGTTGAAGAGCTCGAAATCCCTGAATCCCAATCCACCAGAAACTTGGGTTGGGTCATGTCCTTTCAAGAAACCCATGACGGCCTCCTTTGGCCTTCCTTGCTTCCTCCCAGAATTGTCGTATGAGTTTTATTCAGGTGCTCGCATAAGCCTCTCGGTATTTGAAACACGACACATGGTAAACTAGAACCGCCTGAGCCACTGACTTGATCAAACCTCTTTGCCAGCCGAAGAGAAAAGTGTTTTTTGTCACCCATCCTTTAACCTTGTTCCATACCCTATCCTTTAAATATTTGAAAGCCCCCTGTTTTAGAAGAGCCTACATCAGAGGGCTACCCAAGTCCCTATCATTCATGGTTTCATGGGCACTTGAAGAATATTTTTTTCATCTCTCTTTGACATTTGCCGGGCATTTTTTGCTCAGTCGCCCCTACAACATTCGCTTTGAAGAACAACAGAGCTATCATCTGCAGATAAGAAGTGTTTTAACAGGGGGTGCCCGTAGGCGCCTTGAATCCACCCATCTGAGATGACTGATACCAACAAAAAGGCATTAACAGAGGGCCTTTCCAACCCACTCCGGTTGATCCTTTCAGGCGCTCTCTTTCCCTTCGCAATTTGCAGAACAACCTTTGTTACTTCATGCTACAACAACTCCCGTGTCTCTAGAAGAAATGTGCCGGAAAACCATCGAGGCCCGCGCTTTTGAAGAACAACCTGAAGAGGCTGTTTTTACCTCTCTGCTCTATATGGGGCGTCCAAATGTGCCTGCATGTCATTAGTGATCTTTTTAGGGACTGTATCCAACCTTGTTGCATGTTCTCAACTCCTTCAGAAAGTATATATTCTTATAGAATTTAGTGGTCGTGCATTCCATCTCCTTGCTGTCTTCGGTGACTTGTCCATCATCCTTGACCAGGACTTGATGAGGTTCTTTCCAACGGTGGTTGGAAGCACGCAGCTGAAAGAAGCGCGTGTTTTTGTCGCCGTCGGTGAGCCATCACTCATGACCGCTGCCGCATGAGATCTCCTCCCGAGGCATTCAGTTATCTTCAGCTCGTGGTGACTTGGACCATCTTGCCCGGAACATTCTGTAATATGTCCCAGCTCTTTGTAGAGTTTTTTTTATTCTGCCCGGACGTTACCAAAGTATTTCTGTCCCATCCCCATAGACTTTCTGAAAGTGTTGGAGCTTGGCGCTCAGCTCTTGAACCGAACACCCCGGCGTGCCCTTACTCCATTCTAGGCTCACGTGAAATGTGCTAAATGGGATGCCTTTTGTGGGCCCGTCTTAGAGATTTGGGCTCTCAGAGTTCCAGCACTATTAAAATATTCTCTGCTTAAAAAGAGAGGCTATCTGTTGTTCAAAAAAAAAACAAGTTGGGATATGTGTGAGAGTAATGTTGAGTAATTAATGAAGGATATGATTTACTGGAGCACTATAGCTCCTGTCCCCTGTTTTTTCGCTACTCATTCCTAGATGGTTTGTCGCATGATATCAAAATAGCTATAATGCTACAACAAACAACAAAACCGTCCCCAAGACTTGGAAACAGTCGTTGCATTGGATAAATTGCACGAGGAAGTGGTAGAATGGTGCACCAAGAATTAGACACCATGACACCTCACTACGACAATTCTCCAGCGCCTGCACTGAGTGGTTTCTGTCGTGCATCTTTAGCGACATTGGAGCCACCGACGGCAGCGTCGGATGGCAAAGCCAACTCCTCGCCATCCCCGACCCTCATTGGAGAAGCGTCGTGGAACTGGACATCGCCTAATCATCGTCACCCTGGCTTCTTCTTTGTCGACAACAAGCTCTAGTCTTTATGTGCTTTGTAAGGCCTTGTTTCACATGTGCTAGCATTGGGGTCACGGGCAACTTGTGCACCCATGGTGCAGTTGCACATCGTCGAAGAATTGGTGGGCATGATCTCACCACCATCTCACCTAGCCACCACCACGCCCGGAGAGCTCCAAGGACGATCTATGTCTGTTTGTCCTGCTGCAGGAGTTAGTGGTATTGAAGCCCCAAAAGCGTTCTAATTATCGGCAGGGTGGGCAAATGTTCTACTTCGGTTTGTTGGACTCTGGGAGTTTCACAATTTTTAAACACTGAAGTGTCTCAGTCTTGGGAGGGTCTGCCAACCATGAAAATCCTTTGAACGTGAAGGTAGCACTAAGGATGTTATTCAACGTGGCATGAGTTGCCAATCCACGATTGCAAGATACATGGCCTTGTTTTGGACCCACATTCAACACTTTTTCTCCGCTGGTTTGCTATATATACCCTTGGATGGATTGGCTTTCAAGCTAAAGTGACTGTACACTGCGTGCAAAGTATACGGTTCAAACATAAAGGGGATTTTGTTCAACTGCAGGTTTTTATTTTTCCATAGCTTGTTGCCACATCATTTTTTTCGGCGCAGTTGAGTCCTGCAAATGCACAGGGTTTAATTGTAGCTTTTTAGAAGCAAGAGTATAAATCCCACATGAAGCACATGAATTGGATATTGTCCCTTGTAGAGACTTATGGAATTGTGCCTGCAAATAATTGTAGACTCATACAAAGTGAGGGCTTTCGCAAAAAAAGCAAAGTGAGGGTGGAGATAATAATGTTTTTGAGTAGAGTGTGAATCAAAAGTAAATAACACAAACAGATAATGAAGCAGCGAAACATAACGCGGGAAACTAGCAGAGGAGTAAGGTGTTCTCAGTGAGTCTGGAATTCCCATTGGTATGTGTCTAATGCGACTAGTGCATCAGCATAGTACTAACTGGATACTTAAGTCACTCTTCACTTTGAGCTGGGCGGATCGAGGTACAGAATACGTTCTACTCTAGTAGCCTTCGTACCACCACACCACCACCGTAGTCCCCCCCCTCCAGGTTACAAACTGTGGAATTAATTACGGTTTTTTCCCGTGGACGCGGCCTTACAAGGTTCTCCTTATTCCCTTATCAATTGCAAAAGAGAGGAGTGAAGGCTTTACTGTCACCTGAATGACCTTCATTTCCTAACCTTCACCATGATAGTAATAGGCTTGGGAACTTACCACGGAAATGATGAGTGGGCCCCTTCACAACATTCATAAATATTATTAAACTAAACATTCAACAAAGGATTCATATCCTTATCAACCTTTTCAGCACCTAACATACCAAGGTTCATCCATATCCCCAAGAACAGGGTTTTTACGCTACATAGGAACGAAGAACCAATGCATAGCAATGAAAAACACGGATGATCAAATGAGTAATACATGTAGCAATCCACAAACGTTTGAGCATTACAACGAGAAGAGATGATAGATGATAATGGCAAACGATGGAGATGGTTGATGTCATTGTCCTCTTGCACGTCATGATAACATGGCATCTCGTCCTATCCCCCCTTCGGATGGCATTCGGGGGCTAGTTCCGTTCGGTGGGAGGCTTTCTTGTCTCGTATGCATCTAATTCACGTTCTGATTCCACGGGGTGGAAGTAGTCGACGAAGAGGAAGCGACGCAGCTGGTACGAGTGCGTGCATTCGTACGACACGCCTTCGGTGCTCTAGAGGCGTTGCACAACTTCCAGCTTTCTCCAAATTGCTTTAATTTTTTATGGTAGTTGTTATCACATTAATTGACATGATTGTTACCATTGTTTCCTGGAGTTCTTTCGTTATCGCTCTAATCACTTCCAAAAACACATCCTGAGGAATTCGACAAAAGACATGCGCGAACGCAGTAAATTCCACAAAGCCAAACATATAGGCACAAAATAAGATAAAAAAAATACACAAAATTTGGACTCATCAACTCCCCTAAGGTTAAATTTTGCTCGTCCCCGAGCAACACCCGCACTTGTAAATAAGGTCGTCTTAATTATGACATGAAGATATATATAAAGGCATGAGTCCATCACAAGATATCGAAAGGAAAAGAGACAAAAGAATGCAACAATCGATAGCGCATCTCCACTACTAGGATGATCATAGCCTTTACGAGATACAACTTTATGTAGTAGGCCATCTTCTTTTATTCACTAAGCAAATATTAGGGAGTCTCTTTTATTGATTTTGTTCATTGCTTTCTTTTTCCCGAGCATGAAACATGTTTACGTGCCCATCTCACATTTTATTCTTATGTGACATGCAAGCTAAACTATTCCTTTAATAGGGATTAAAAACTTCTATTATTCAAGAGGATATTTTATCCCTTAGCTATTTGCTTCAACTTGTTTATTTGATCAGACATAAGTCCCAATCATTTATGCTTATAAAATTTTTTAGGGGTTGCAAACTGATGGGCTAGCACATATATTTTTCCTTCTCTAATCAACAACAACTGGGTGTGGAAGACTTATGATCATCTCAGAGTGGAACATTAGTCTCAATTGCAGAAAACCACCATCTCATATGCTTCCCAATCAAAAAAATAAGGCATCAATTATTTATATATCCATAGCGCATCAGAAAGGAGCTTCCTTATTCGAAAGGTATTGAAAAGTTCAAACTTCAACAAACAACTAGCGAGCTAATCTCCCATTGCAGAAAATAAAGACATGACAGTAGAGATATAAAGTACTCTAGGATCTCCACCGAGCTTACAATCAAGCCGGAGAGATCCCAGTACCTAGTTTTTATGCTTCCTCTTGATACCCTCGCAAGCAGTGGAGATGTCCCAAAGCATGTTCTGATTCCCTAAGCATCTTATTGCTCATCAACATATATAGAACACGCGAACAAAGAATTTGGGAATCATTTCATATCTCTATTTTTTTTAATGCTTGTACTCTAGGTCTTAGTTGAAATAAATAATATTCATGCAAATAATATCAGGTGCATTAAAATAAACACTTCTATTTTATCTATATTATACTTGAACTCAAAATATATTAGAAGTACGAATGTGTTAATATTCATTTGTACATCACTTAAACTCCCTATACAAGTTACATTTATGGTTAAAAATATCTTGATACGATAATACCAGTCAAGTAGAGAAATCTCTAGCCCGTGCAGGAGCAAGGATTGATGACTATTGTTAGTTAGTGGCAAAAAGTACATAAATACCCTGTCATAACCTTTTAGAGCGGTGTGTTCTGAAGGAGGGTTGGATTTTGTTTTGGCTCATAGAAATGTTTACATAAACACTTATATATCTATGGTTCTTCATTAATAACTCTGTGCTAGAGTAGAATGAAATAGCTTGCATGCAGACCAGAGACTACAACCTTTGAGTGGGTCAACCTTATTAAGGCATGGGCCCCTAGCTATAGTAACTATATGGCCATTTTAGAGAGTTAACCATCATTTTTGTTTGCTGCAAAACCCTCCCCGCAAAAAAATATGAGCCCTATAATTACTATATTTTTTGACAATGTAACTGAGCTAGTAAATGTATAATGATTATTACACACTATAAACTCCTCTCAAACCTCACTCATGTATTGCAGATATTGATGAGTGTGAGACTCCTGGTATTTGTAAAGGGCTTTGTCATAATATTATTGGAAGCCACAATGCACCGCATGTCCTAGAAAAACAGAATATGACTTCCTAGCAATGAGTGCACTCAACAAAGAGGCAGAGTCTTTACTTGGTGAGTTCAATGGTATAATCAATTCCACAGTGAGCGACGTGAAACAATACTTTGGCTAAGTACAGATTTTTGATGAACACTATCATTGCAGGTATTGTCATTGGGCTAAGCGTTGGTTTTGGCATTCTACTTCTATCATATTGCAATATTTCTATCCGGAGGTGGAAATTAGATATCACAAAAGCAATTGCGAAGAAAGTATTCAAAAAGAACCAGGGTCTTCTTCTAGAACAATGATTTCTTCTGATGAAAATGCGAGTGACAAAACAAAGATTTTCTCCTTGGCAGAGCTACAAAG
This sequence comes from Thinopyrum elongatum, assembly GCA_011799875.1. Classification (NCBI taxonomy): domain Eukaryota; kingdom Viridiplantae; phylum Streptophyta; class Magnoliopsida; order Poales; family Poaceae; genus Thinopyrum; species Thinopyrum elongatum. The sequence continues at coordinate 642,420,843 of CM022303.1, read as the reverse complement.
GCAACAAATAACTTTGACACACGCGTATCATTGGTGTGGAGGGCATGGCATGGTATTCAAAGGCATCCTATCTGACCAACGAGTAGTGGCCATTAAAAAGTCTAAAGTCACTGCACAGATTGAGATTAGTCAGTTCATCAACGAGGTTGCTATCCTCTCACAGATAAACCCACCGAAATATTGTGAAGCTCTTTGGATGTTGCTTGAGACTGAGGTTCCACTACTTGTGTAGACTTCAACCAATGGTTCATTATTTGGTGTTCTTCATATCCAAACAACAACTCTCCTTGTCGTGGGATGATTAACTTAAGAATTGCTATAGAAGCAGCTGGAGCCCTTTCTTACCTTCATTCAGCTCTTCTGTACAATCTTTATCGTGATGTGAAGTCGACAAATATACTCCTCTGATGGAATATACAGCAAAGGTGTCAGACTTTGGTGCTCGAGGTTGGTTCCATTGATCAGACCATGTTATGACGAATATACAAGGTACATTTGGGTACTTAGATCCAGAATATTATCACACTGGCATTTTAAATGGAAGAGTGATGGTACAGTTTTGGTGGGTACTTGTGAGTTGCTCCTTCGAAAGGAGCCTATTTTACAACTGATCCGGGCTAAAGCAAAACTTATCCAATTACTTCCTTTGGGAGATAAGGGAGAAACCACTTGCTGAAATGGTTGCTGCTCAAGTTCTCGAGGAAGCAACTGAGGAAGAGATTAGTGGTGTAGCCGGTGTTGCGGAGATCTGTTTGCGTTTCGAGGTGAAGAAAGACCTACTATGAAACAAGTCGAGATGAAATTGCAGCATGTGCGATTGGAGAGGTGAGAATGCGCGAGCTTGCTGCAAAAGACAAGACATTCAACCTCTGTCGACAGTACAAAGCCAAGTGGTCATCGGTCTTTAGCTACTGCAGCTCGGAAGGTGGGAAGCTCTAATTTATCTTCCGAGAGAAGCCAAAACTGTTATAGCTTGGAGCAAGAATTATGTCATCAGCAACTCTACCGCGCTAGATATTACCCGGCTTCTAATATTGTGTTTGGAGTCGCCCGTTCAAGGCAACCGGTGATGACGATGACGCTTGCGACTCCTCGACGGATGTCTTCTTCTTTGCAGTTTTGGGTTTCTAGTCGATGGCCAGGTTGGCCGGTGGTGCCCATGTCATATGGGTTGGTTGTATCAGTTTTAGCCCGGTTTTCTGCCAATTACAACAGGCAATTCTCTTCTTCTTAATCAATGAAAAGTCAAGTCTTTTGCCTGGTTTCAAAAAAAAAAAATTGTGTTTAGATTTTCCCTTTTCTAAGTATACACTTACTAATAGGAGTTGTCTTTTTCAGATTGGCATCTTCCAATCTCCATTACGTCTTAGATGTACGTTTTTTTTTTGTTTTTTTAGTTGAACTTAGCATGTACTAGTACTCTGTTATTAGTACTCCTAATTGTTAACAAACAGTAAGATGCTATCCATGATCCATCTATCGTTATATCACACCCTATGTCAGCGCCTTGACATCAAATGCCAAACCCACAGCGCAGCGGCCAGGACCCAGCGGTAGTACAAGGGTCCTGATGGACGCAGGCCATCGACCACAAATAATAAGTAAGTTACTATACTAAAGCGGGAAGCTTTCGCTTTTCCTGATTTTTTTGACTTCTTTTTTTACTTTACTGTAGATTTACGGGGATGGATAGATAAGGGCGTTGGGTACGTGATCAATCTTCGATCCTTCCTTCTCTTCGTCCTTCTAGAGAGGGGAACAGAGAGAGGGGCCTTTGCCGCCCCGCACCCGCCCCTCGTGGCTCGCATCCGCTGCCGCGTCGCGCCCATCTCGCCGCTGGTTGCGCCCCCCATCAGCCGCCGGTCGTCACCGAGGTCCTCTCCCTCAACCTCTTCCTCTTCCTCTTCCTAGGGATGATGCCCCCCGGCGGCGTCGATGCATCGACGGTAGCGGTCACAGCTCTATCCCCGGGTCTTCCTCTACCTCATGCCATGGCTACTGGGTTCTGTCCTCGAGACAGTTCCGGCGGTTCCCACCCCCCCTACCACGGTGCCTCTCTCCACCTTCTCATATAGCATATCTTCTCTCTGCTCCTCCCATAGCACCTCTCTCTCTTCTCTGATGATGCCTCTTTTCCATCTCCCGTAGCATCTCCTCTGTACGTAGCCTGCCCATTAAAATTCTACAAATCAAGCAATGTCTCAAGCCTCAGATTTTTTTTCTTGGTGCACATAATTTTTTTCTCTTTCCCCTTTTAGGTTATTTTGGAGCTGTAGATGAAAATTTGGTAGCAGATCAGATGAAGGCTGAGAAATGTGCATCGAAAGGCCAGTTTTTTTTTGTTGTTTACTTTCTGAATGTGATTTTTTTGCAAGCTAATTGAATATGTAGAACGTGGCAGCAAGCACAAAGGATAAAGAAGATAGAAGAATCCTGGAATACATATTTTGGGAAGGAACACAAGTACAAAATTGCAATGAAGAAGGTTTGTATTCTTCTACTTCTTGCACATTATTTGAAATATTTTACATGTGCTTGCACAAAATATTCAGATACAGGGGGCGTCTAGAACATCACCCTTGGACAAAGGCAAGGCCCTATTGAATCATCGATCTGCGTCGCAGTCTCCACCACTATGTCTGGGCCTGTATCCTCACGATCTCTCTCGCTCTCTGATTCTGTGGGACAAAACACGAAGTGTTTGAGAACGATACTCCACTTTAGAGTTTCGAGCAGAAATAAAGTAAACTGAAAACAGAGGAGAAAATAGTTTGGGTCCAGGCAACACATGCCCTTTTTTCTTATTTTTCAGTTAACCTGTTCAGACAATGGATGCTTAAACTTATACATGATTCAGTTGCCAACCTCCAATAAGAAAAAAACTCTTTTATTTGTAAGAAAGGTTTCAGAGCAAAGGAAGTATAGGTGCAGTAGTACCCTATTCACTGTACTGAAACTCTATGGGGAATTAGTACTCCACTCACTGCTGGAACTCACTGTAATTCTTTGAGGGGGGTGAAGGAAACTTATGATTAATTGGCAAGCATAGATTAATATTTTTGAACTTTTTGACTGCAATTTTGTACTTGCTTAATATGTAATCATCAAGAAGGTACTTTGTTTACTGAAACTTAGATTAATACGTAATCAAAAGGTATAGTGCAGTAACACTCTACTCAAAGTATATGCTTGCCAAAAAAAATCAAAAAATATGAATCTAAAACACACCCCATGTAATCAGGATGTTTCCTTGAATGTAATTTTCTAAATTTCAGTGTTTTAGCACCAAGTTTGCAATACCACAGCTCACCTTTTTTGATAAATCAAATGTTAATCTATGCTTAGCTGTTTATGCCATGAGACATACTTCAGACCATTTTAACTGCTTAAGTTTTAGTCTGTATCTCATTCTTCTTATTCGCACCTGACTATTACTGATTAATTATTTGAGTTTGTTTACTCCATGAGGTACCAATGCCCAGATCATGAGACGTTGCTGAGTTCTTCGCTGATCTCATTTCCAGTGATATAGCTCACCTGAAAGTGTATAGTAACACAGAAAAGGACTGAGAACCTCATTGATGAATTTGCAAATAAGGTTCTGATTACTGAATTAAAAGTCCAGTAACACAATCGGAGGGCTCTAGATTTTCTACCAAACTGCTCAGAAGACTACTAGAAAGCAAAGACGTGGTGTTGGTGGAGACATTTCGTTTGCTGTTCAAGAGAGCATGGATGCAGGTTTTAACTAAACCTTATTTGATAGTGGTCTTGCAGATTTTGACCTCTTAATATGCTTTTCCTACTTCTGCCTTCAAACAAGTCGACAGGTTATTTTGGCATATGGTTTTAGTGTAAAATGAATGAATATATTATACTGTACCAATTCAGGGGATCTATCTTTTCAATATTTACTGTAAGTTGACGCTGATGGCATGATTGTGCTTTCACGAACTCTGTGGCTCATGTAGGTACAACATGTAACTACTGCTTGAACATGATGTGATTTTGTTTCTTAGAATTACCTCACAGACTATCTTTCATTGTAGATGATTGGACTCAATATGCATAGCTTGAATCCCTTTCTTTCCTTAAGATGAACCAAGTGGATAAATGTACAGTTCAGAGGTATTGTAGCATTAAATATTGGCAATAGAGTCAGTTTGTCGATGCAGTTCTTTGTTTTGATGCTTCATTTTGCTTATGCATACCATTGAAGTATTAGCAGTTCAGAGGCTAGCATGTAATTCAAAAGCATAACATAGCATGCTAACAGTACCTCTGTTTTCCTATGCTTATAATGCCAAGTATTGAATCCAAATGCTAAATATTAAATCAATATAGCATAACATGAGTCCCTTATCTCTCACGCTTATATCTCTGTATATCTCTTCAAGTATTGGCAATTGTATTGGATTCAATATAGCATATCGCAATAGGGTATTGGTAGGAACAGCTAGGGTTCTACCAGGCCTAGGGCGTAGTTTGTTGGGGAAGGAGGGAGCTGGTCGTGGACGAACACGCGGCCGCGGCGGCTGGGCGCCGTCGTGCGCGAGGAGGCGACGCTGAGAGGGAGATGGCGCAGAGGAGGAGGCGGTTAGGGTTAGGTCTCCCGGCTCCCTAAGGAAGCCGAGCAAATATGATTGCTTCTTGCTTGATTAGATTGATACATCTCCTCTCCTTATATAGAGAGGTTTACTTGACTCCTAAGCAAACGATCCTAATAACGATAAGATAATTGGGCTAAGCCCCTAATAACGATAAGATAAATTGGGTCACAACCCACTGGGCTAAGCCCCTAATATGCCGGTCATAACACTTGTCCCCACCTGCACAAACAGCTCGTCCTCGAGCTGTAAGGTGGGGAAGCGCTTGCTGAACTCCTCGAGGTGATCAACCAGCGTCAAACACCTTCGGACAGCTGGGGCGGACAGGTCGGCGGCGACGGCGTCCTCTCAATGTAGTTTGCAGCCTCCAGGTAGAAGAGTCGCGGGCAAACGTGGCCGGGCGTGTAGGGCTCGTCGCAGTTGAAGCACAACCCTTGGCGGCGACGCTCGAGTAGCTCGGCCGAGGTGAGCCGGGGAATGGGGCGCCGCGATCGCAGCTAGGGGTGCCGCGGAAGCCTGAGCAGGCCGATCCTGCGCGGGAACATCCGGCCAGGGTAGCGGCCCAGCGGCCTGGGACGGTGATGCCTGCTGGATGGCCACCACGCGGCGCTCGAACGCGCGGCCGTAGTACATGGCCGTCTGGAGATCCTGGGGTCCGAAGCTCCACGTACAGCGGATGTGATCCGGAAATCCACTGACGAAGAGGTCGGCCGCTGCTGCGCCGTCACGCCCGACGCGTGGCATGCCAGGGCCTGGAAACGGTCGGCGAAGTCTTGAACCGTGGAGGTGAAGGGAAGGCGGCCTAGCTCTGCCAGGCGGCTCCCGCGGATCGGTGGCCCAAAACGAAGGAGGCAGAGCTCGTGGAAGCGCTCCCAAGGGGGCATGCTGCCCTCGTCCTGCGAGGGCGTAGTACCAGGTTGTGCCGCGCCGCGGAGGTGGTAAGAGGCGAGCCAGGTATGCTCTGAGGCGAGGGTGCGCTGCCGCGAAATAACTGCTCGCACTGGTTGAGCCAGTTGAGGGGGTCCTCGGAGCCGTCGTAGGTGGCGAAGTCGAGCTTGGCGAAGCGCGGCGGTGTCTGAGTATGACCGCCGTGGCCGTACGGCTCGGCGGTGTGGAGCAGCGAGGGGGGCGGCGCCGGGTCGGTGGACACAGGGGGTCCTCCGTGGAACGGCGGCCCGTCGAGGCCAGCTAGGGACCCACGGAGCTGGAGGGCCCGCCGTACTGCAGGACGGACGCCGGCTGTTCCGAGGCCATCGTGTAGACCGGCGCGGGGATGACGGCCAACCAGGCCGGAAGTGGTGACGGCGAGGGCGGGAACGGACTGGTGGATCGGGACTCCCGCCGGCGCGCTCGTAGCCGGCCCGGAGCTGAGTGCCGGCGGCGGCGGCGGCTGCTGCAGCGGGGCCAAGGCCGCGGCGGGGGCCGCAAGGGCCTGGGACGGCCACAGCGACCAGGGCGGGGTGATGGCGGAAGGCGGCCACTGGCTAGCGGGCAGCACCCGTAGGATCCGGCCCACGGCGGCTGTTGCGAGTGCGTAGCCCCCGGGTGTACATGCATGTGCGTTCCGGCGCCCATGTCCGAGTGCAGTAAGGGCTGCACCTGCGGCACAGTGCCCTGATGAGGCACCGGCGCCTTGGCATGCAGATGCGATCCAGCACCTGGCCCGGCTCCCACGTCCGAGTGAGCGCCGTATGCATGCGGCACAGCGTCCTGAGGAGAGACCGGCGGTTGGGCATGTAGATGAGATCCAGCACCCGATCCGGCACCCACGTCCGAGGGAGCGCCGTATGCATGCTGATACGAGGGAGTGCCTTGTGCATGCAGATACGATCTGGCGCCCTGAGGAGGCACCCACCAGGGCAGCTGCAGCGTGTCTTGGGCGGCCGATCGAGCGTAGACAGGCGACGCGGCATACGGCCCTGCGGACGACGCGGCGTACGGCACTGCGGGCGACGCGCCGGACGGGGTGGTGGCGGGCGGCGGCGGCGGCTGCAGCTGGGCCTGCAGCGGCCAGGCGAGCGCCCCGGGGCCCGTCGGTGGTGGCTGTTGCCACGGCAGCAGCGGCTGCCCGGCGGTGGCAGCCGGCAGCGCAGCCGGAGGCGGCCCGTATGGACCAGCCAGGAACTGGCGTATCCCCTGGACTGCCGTGGCGAGGTCCCGGAGGGCACCCGTGACCTCCTCCGGGGTGTAGACCGTGGAGGCCGGCGCGGCGGTGGTGGCCGGCGCGGAGAGGGCGCCGGACGTGGCCATCGGCACGGTGGTGACGAGCAGCAGCGGGGCTGTGGTGGCGAGCGGGAGGATTGTGGTGGGCGGCGGCGACGACATGACCGAACCGAAGCTACCTGATACCAAATTGGTAGGAACAGCTAGGGTTCTACCAGGCCTAGGGCGTAGTTTGTTGGGGAAGGAGGGAGCTGGTCGTGGACGAACACGCGGCCGCCGGCGGCTGGGCGCCGTCGTGCGCGAGGAGGCAACGGCTGAGAGGGAGATGGCGCAGAGGAGGAGGCGGTTAGGGTTAGGTCTCCCGGCTCCCTAAGGAAGCCGAGCAAATATGATTGCTTCTTGCTTGATTAGATTGATACATCTCCTCTCCTTATATAGAGAGGTTTACTTGACTCCTAAGCAAACGATCCTAATAACGATAAGATAATTGGGCTAAGCCCCTAATAACGATAAGATAACTTGGGTCACAACCCACTGGGCTAAGCCCCTAATATGCCGGTCATAACAGTATTATTCCCTCAATTTCTAGCCTTATTAGGTTTCACTGTATTTAATTAAATCCCCATTATATGTAGTCTTTATACACGTGAGCCACTAAAAATTGCAGGATAAAATAGGTTAGGGGGTATGAGGCTATGGTGTTTATTCCTTTACATTGATTCAGTTATTTTAGAGTTGGTTCACTCTAAACAGAAGTGTGTTGGCAGTACGATTTTCTATATACTACTATTTATGCACCTAAAGCAAGAACTAAGGACACAACACAACCTTAAGTTCTATAGCACGCTATCTACAAAAGAAATCTTTATGGGTGATATACCACAATCTACAAGGATGTGTGTTCAATTTCATTGTTTCTTTACCATTGAGCCACTGTCACCGCTCGGTTGGCAACCTGTTCAAGTTGTTCTCGGTGCTATAAATCAAAGATTTGAAGTACAAAGTGATCCAACTATCCATATGGCAACTAAAGAAAACATAATAATTTAATTTCCCCATCACAGAGAAGGCATTCACGCAATGAGACTTTCAAATCAAGATAATTCTTTATATATAAATGGTGTGCCATATCGATTTACACTTGATGATCTGCAGCCGCACCTTACAAGAGTATTGCCGATTTCACACTCTTAATAAAATGAGTTACAAATTTTGCCGGTATAGTACAATCATACAAGACTACCAACGTTACATGGAGCTCTTCTTCACGATTGATAATGGTTGCTTTTCACTCAGACACACTGACTTCATGTAATTTGCAGAACCAGTATTACAAACTAAGGATAAGGATAGCTGAGGTACTGGCAATGATGACTGGTGGTACATGGGTTGTAAGTAATGCTAGAGAAAACTAAGAAACAAGCAAGGTATATACATATGCTCTACATGCACTCAAGCAAAACCTTTTCCAAGGTATTCTACACAGCTCATTTTCTCCCTATCTACCACTAGACAACTGTTCCCACATGCTGCGAAACTGACAGTTGCTCATACAGATACATAATTTCCCTACATGGAGTATATGCCAACATTAGCAAAGTTTGCAGAATTCACATTCTTTGGGTAACAAGGCGTTGTCATAATTGCAAAAGAAGCCGACCATCTGCTTGAAGAGACAAGAGGACGAAATGAGGACACACCACACGAGATATTAAATCTTGTGGGCAAGAATTTCATCGCCGCCGTAGCACCCAGTAACAAAATATTCGACAGAGACTACTGTCACTTCCAAGTGCAAGCTATGGAACATGTAGCTAATCCAGAACTGTTGGTTCCCCCTACCGTTAAGCAATATTACACATTCAGATTTAGCTGGGCAGTACCCCTCCTCTGCTTTGGTGCTAATAACTGATGCAACACAAAGTGATCAGCTTGCAACACCACCACCAGTAAATTTTGCTTCACAGAAGAATGAAAAGATTCAGCCAAAAGAACATCAGGTGGATAATTAGAATGTATTTTGCAATACAGTTAACAGAGAGTGCAAAACTGATCTTGCTTCCTTCATTAAATGTCAGCAGGCCTCCTGTACTGAAGAAATTCCACAGGCAGAAAAAAGGGAGAACACTGATGATTTGTCGACTGCCAGCAAAGCCAAAAAAGGTCAATATAAGTTTCTTTTGAGAGATTCTAGGATGCAAAAATCACGTGTACTAATGTTGCACCACTTCTTTTTGTGATACAGTCGCGCTGCAAAGTAGCTATTTTCTCCGGAGAATCATAAGAATGTTGGTAAGAAAGAAGACAAGCACCTGAGACTGAAGCTTCCAACTAGCTAGACACATTGATCAGCAACTTCTCCACAAGAAGCAAGACGCAAATGAACCCCAGTTCGCCTTCTAAATCGCCAGACCTGTGGCCATCAGCTTCATGGAACCTCTAGCTTTCTATCCTTTTGAACTATTGCTTCCTTAGTTGTAATAATGCACATATGTACTGTGTGCCTCTAAGCTTGCGCTTTCTGTAAATATCTGAATCGTTGCTCTTTCGTCAGTAATAATGATATCACTACGCTGTCAGTTTCTTCCACTATGCATAGCCAGTTCTCTCCATTTACTTGGTCTCACAGGTGCACCCTGTACCCGCCAGAACACATGCAAATTGTGCCAGAAGTGCACAGAAATAATATCACATCTAAAACAAACCAAGAAACATACAACTTTCTGACGCAAACTCAAGCACTCCCGCTCTCATCTCATGCCTTCACACAAACCAACAATAAATAATGCAGACGAGCATTCTCACGGGCGCGGTGTGCGCCGCGCGCTTCGGCGCTAGTTACTATACTAAAGCGGCAAGGGTTTGATTTTTCCTTTTTTTTTTGACTTTTTTTACCAATGTACTGTCCACATATACGGTGCTGGTATGGCCGTCACGTGGCATCTGTACATATTACGACATGTTAGTTATTGCTTTCTCCTTCTGTGCGTTTTACAGCCACGTTTAACTTTTTATCCTCTTGCACGTGTTGCCCTGGTTGTGTACCACGTGTATAGGCTTTCGCTCCTGAGGTAGTGGGCTCAGATTTTCTAGGGAGTTCTCAAAGGATATATAGTGTACCACGTGCATAGGCTTTCGCTCCTTAGGTAGTGGGCTCAGATTTTCTAGGGAGTTCTCAAAGGGATATATATATATATATAGGGTGGTATTTTGGGTGTCCGTCTCTCTTTTCTCTTCTTTCCCTTCGTTTCTTCCGTCCTTATGGCTCACCTCTCTATCGGCACCAGCCGTGCCGGTCGCCGCGGCCGTTCCCAAGGCTCAAGCCGTGGGCGTGGGCGTTCTGCCCGCCATGCTGATGCTTCCCTGTGAGCTCTTTCTTTCTTTTATCTGCTTTCTTCACTGTACTTACTATTAGCTGCTCCTGATTAGATTTCTGAATCTAGGGGATTAAATGCAAGTACTCCCCGTGGAACAGTGCCTTATACTGGTCGATCAGCGCGTGCGAGATCGCATGGGATGTCTTATGTTCCGTCGGCAGGAACCCCACGTGTTTCTGCTGATCAGATTGGATTCCCTGTGCTGCCTTTGGTTTCTTCTACACGTGCTGCCTCTGATGCAGGTTTCCGTGCTTCCCCTCCCTTTTCCCTTTTTATTACATTTTACTGTTGCTATTTTCTTGATTTCTTATTCGCTATTGTTGTTGTTCTTCTTACAGAACCGTCTTCTCTGCAGCGACGTCGTCAAGAGATACGCGAGGGAAAGCGACCTGTTGTTTCTTCGGATGGTGATCCTCTCTTTTTTATTCCTTTTTAACGTTTTTCTTCACTGATCTTTGTTCTTTGGTCTTATTTTAGTGCTTTCTTTGGCAGACTGTGCGCCTTCTGGTAGTGCTACTTCACATGCAGATTCTTTGTTTACTTTTCGGTTGGTTGATCATCATGCCCACACTTCTGTTCCCTTGGAAACAGCTGGATCGCCTGTCTGTCGGCGTCGAGTTCCAAATACATCAACTTATGCTTCATCTTACATATCTGGGTGTCGTCCTAATCTGTCAAACCGGTTTACTCCTTTAGGTATTGTTGCATCTTTAGTTAATCTGACTCCTTCTTTCTTCATCTAAATGTTAGTTTTTGGTTACTATATCGTAGTTGCTCCGTTGCCGATGGTTGATTGTGCTGAGGCTGCTGTCAATAGGCGCAAGCGCAAATTTCTGTCCGGTTATTATTCCGGCAAACTTGAAGGTTGGCTCGGCCCTTCCTTTGATTTTCCTACTTATAAATTCAGTTTTTCCATTTATCAGCTTCTGTTGTTGAATAGTTTTTTTTTTTCTATTTTCCCCTTTTTGTTTATTTACTGCGTGAATTATTTGCTTCTTGGTTGTAGTCCGCTGTTCGGGACCTCCTTTCTCTAAACATACTATTGATTTCCTAAAGAAAATCTATCGTAAACGTTCATACTATGGAGGTCCTATATATGTATGTGGCAAATGTAGTGCTCTATTTTGGTATCATGAACGCTGTAAAGACACTGGTGCCAGCCGGTATGATTTGCCTGTGTAATGTCTGCTGCCATAGTGGAAAAGTGTCTTTGCCTATATTTCCTGATTGGCCATATCCTCTGAATGAACTGATGCGCTTTAACGGTGATGCTGCATCTGAAGAATTTATGCGAATGATCAGGCAGTACAATTCCATGTTTTGCTTTACTTTTCTTGGGGCAGATATTGATTATCAATACAGGAAATGCCCCTTACGTGTTTAAAATGTGTGGTGTTGTATACCATCGTATTGGCTCACTTTTGCCACCACCTGATGGAGCACCAAAGTATGCCCAGTTATATATTGTTGATTCAGCTGATGAACTGGTCCGTAGGATGGACGTTTTTGGTCAAGAAATTGGTGAATCAAATGAGCAAAATCGGTACCATCGACCTTCTGAACTAGATCCGTTTATTGTGCAGTCTCTCACAGAAATGCTTGATTTACACAACCATTATGCAAAAATGTATAGGATGGCTCGTACAAGATTGCATGATCAAGATGTTCCCAACCTGAGAATACAGTTTTATGGAGATGAGGGTGGTTCTCATGGTAATCGGTATTCTGGTCCAACTGCTTCCGAGGTTGACGCTCTCATTGTTGGGGATCTTACTCCTGAATGTCATAAGTTTGATGTTGTTGTCGAAGCAGTGTCCGGTGATTTGGAGCACATTTCTCATCTAAATCTTATGCCACTTCAGTATCCCCTTCTTTTTCCTTATGGCGATAAAGGATTTCATGTCGGCATACCTTATGAGGATACTCGACCTGCCCATCATCGAGTTTGCCGGCGATCTTCTTCTGCTTCTTCTAAACGAAAGAAAGTTTCTATGTTGGAATACTATTCATATTATTTTCATTATCGTGCCAATGAGCCTAATCCTTATACATGTTGCGGTCGACTTAGCCATCAGGCTGCTCTCAATGCTTATTCATGTGTGGAAGTAGATCGACTGTCTTATCATTTCCTTCATCAAAAAGAATTACGTTCAGAAACTTACCAGGGAATTACGGATGCTATGGGTGAGGGCAATACTACTGGAAAAAATATAGGTGTTCAATATATGTTGCATTCAAGCTTTACTGGGGGTCCTCGCTATATGGCACAGAACTATCATGATGGAATGGCAATTTGTCGTGAATATGGGGCTCCTGATCTTTTCATTACATTCACATGTAATCCTAAATGGGAAGAAATTACTGATGCTCTTGCATGTGAGCCTGGACAAACTAGCAGTGATCGGCCCGATATTGTCACACGTGTTTTTAATATGAAATACAATGATTTCCTTGAGGACGTGAAAAGTGGCAAGACTTTCGGCCCGATCAGAGCATGTAAGTGTATGCCACTTTTTTTTTTTGTTCCTCTCCTTTTATTTTTTTACATTATGCTTACCTCTTTATCTGCCGAGATCCCAGATCCCCTAAGTGATCCATTGGGTTATGCACTTGTGGATGAATTTATGATACACGGTCCATGTGGACAACTTAATGTGCATTGTGCCTGTATGAAGGATGGTGTTTGTTCTAAACATTTTCCAAAAGAATTTAATGAAGAGACACTGGTTGATGAGAAAGGTTTCCCTGTATATCGTAGACGTGATACAGGCCATTTTGTTCTGAGAGATAAAGGAAGGGTTAAGCTCGATAATGGATGGGTTGTACCTCATAATCTTGAACTGCTTAAAAAATTCCAGGCTCATATAAATGTTGAATGGTGCAACAAAACCAACCTAATGAAGTATTTGTTCAAATATCTACATAAGGGGCACGATGTTGCTCGCTTTAGATTTCAACCACTGTTTCAATCACCACCGTTTGTTGGTACAGAGGAGCCATTTGGAAGAAATGAGGAGCCATCTGGAAGAAATGAAATTTTGGAATATATTAAATCCAGGTGCTTAGTTTTCTCTGTTTTTCCTGTTCTTCAATTTTTTGCTTTAGTTTTTGGCTTATAATGCCTTACTAACTTCTTTGGTTCTTTCCTAATGGCAGGTATCTTTGTGCTTGCGAGGCATTTTCCCGTATGTTTGGTTTTGACATACATGGCCGACAACCTTCTGTTAAGAGATTAGTTGTTCATCTTCCAGGCATGAATAGAGTGATTTTTCATGAAAATTCTGATTTGGATAGAGTTCTCGAAAATCCCAATGTACATAAAACAATGCTTACAGAATGGTTCGTCACCAATCAGAATCATGAAGATGCTCGGACTTTAACTTATTTGAACTTTCCATCAGAATGGGTTTGGGATAGTTCTGAAAGGATGTGGACGAAGAGGCAACAGCATCAAAAATTAGGTAGTAGAATTGGCCGGATCTATCATGTACATCCTGCAACTGGGGAACTATTTTTCCTACGGATGTTATTGATGGTCGTCACTGGTGCTACTTGCTTCGAGGATCTCAGATGGTACAATGGTGTTCTCTACGATTCTTATAAAGAGGCTTGCCAAGCTCGGGGCTTAGTTGGAGATGACAATGAATGGTTCAAACTTTTTGATGAAGCCATTGTATGGGCTACTCCTTTTCAGTTAAGGCACCTTTTCATGACAGTTCTTCTACATTGTGAAGTCACGAGTGGTCGTGCTTTGTTTGACAAGTATTGGCCCAGTATGGCAGAAGATATATCATATAGGCTATCTTTAGCAATAGGAAATAGTGGGCACGATGTGCCACCACAGCAGTTACAAGATCATCTACTAGAAGAACTATCTTCGATGTTTGCACATAATGGAGCTTCTCTGTCATCTTTCAATATTACTTCACGGTGTATAAACAGGAGAAAAGAACATATCAATAGGCTAATTGCTGAAGAACACAGTTATGATAAAAATGCCCTATTATTAGAATCTCAAGCTTTACGCCAGAAATTAAATGATGATCAGAAAAAGATATATAATGAGATAATGCAAGCCATTGATCAATGTATTGGAGGGGTATATTTTGTTTCAGGCCATGGTGGAACAGGCAAAACATTCTTATGGAACACAATTATCACAACTCTAAGATCAGATAGACGTATTGTACTTGCTGTTGCTTCGTCAGGAGTTGCATCATTGTTGCTGCCGGGTGGACGAACTGGACATTCTCGCTTTAAAATACCTGTTGATATACATAGTGATAGCCACTGTCCTATCTCTCGAGGTTCTGAGCATGCAAATCTAATTGAAGCGGCCTGTTTGATTTTGTGGGATGAGGCTCCAATGGTTCATCGATATTGTTTTGAAGCCCTTGGTAGGACATTTAGAGATATATTGTCAGCAAATGATAGTAGTAAGTCTGTCTTCCTTTTGGAGGCAAAGTTGTTGTACTAGGTGGTGATTTCAAGCAAATCTTGCCTGTTGTTGAAGGTGGTAGTAAAAATGACATTATTGGATCTTCTTTGGTTATGTCACCTCTATGGAGACATGTAAAAGTACTAAAATTACACACTAATATGCGCCTTTCTTCGCCCAATTTGTCTGCACCCTTGCGCAAAGAGTTGGCAGAATTTGCTCAGTGGGTACAAGATGTTAGTAATGGTATTGTGGCTGGTGAATCTCCTACAGCTGGATCATCGGGGTTAAGAGAAGTTTCTACCCATTCTCTGTGCATTCCTGATGACATGCTTCTTTTACCGCCATCAGAAAACATGTCTGCTGCTATTGACTATGTGTACGATTCATTTTTCTTCAACTATTCTGATGCATCTTATCTTGCACAGCGTGCCATTGTGTGCCCAACTAATTCAGTAGTTGATGACATCAATGACTCTGTTTACAAACGGGTGCCTGGTTCTTCTAGAGTTTACTTAAGCTGTGATTCTATTTCAAAGAGTACCGACCATGTCGGAGATGCAGATATTCTATTTCCACCAGAATTGCTTCATTCGATATCTATCAACAATTTTCCAGAGCACGAAATTGCTTTAAAAATCGGCAATCCTGTCATGTTATTGAGAAACATGAATCAATCTATTGGCTTATGCAATGGAACACGGCTATTGGTAACTAAGCTTGGTGAGAGAGTATTTGAAGGAGAAGTCATTACAGGATCCAATAAAGGGCAACGTGTCTGCATCCCCAGAATTGTGCTAAATGCTCCGAGTACTAAGTGGCCATTCACTCTCCGACGTTGTCAATTTCCAGTACGATTGTGTTATGCAATGACTATTAATAAAAGTCAAGGACAGACACTTGCAAAGCTATGCGTTTATCTTCCAAATCCAGTTTTTTCTCATGGAAAATTGTACGTAGCTGTCTCAAGAATGGCATCACGCCAAGGGTTAAAGGCCTTAATTGAAGATCCAAACGGTGTTCCAACAAAAGTTACTACAAATATTGTTTACAAGGAAATAATTAATGCTCTGTGAACAGTTACAAAAACATTATCTGGTTAGAGAAAGTTTTCCCTTTGCCTAATTGTTTACTTTTAAATTGTTATTGTTTTATTTTTTCGTTGAGGTATTTTTTCTTTTTCTTTATTCAAGTTAGCAGTATGGGAGCTGCACCCAAGACTAACTTTTGGAAGTTATGCTCGCTTCACCAGTTCGTCCTAACAAGGCAATAATCAGTTCTCGGTAAATAATCAGAAAACTAATATCTAATTATTGGAGATACCTTCTCCTCCATTAATTCTCCGCAAATGATTAGAAAACAAATATGTGCTTAGAGAATTTTAATAATCTTTTTCCACTTCCTTTTTTGCAGGTTGTTAGCACGAAAGTTCCTACCATAACTCCCTTTGGAAGTTATGCTCGCTTTGCCAGTTGGCCTTTTTGTACAAACCTAGACCTAAGATAATGTATTTTGGTGTTTGTGAATGTGATGAGCACTAAACAGAAGAATGATACCCACATGCTTCACCCAATGTATCCGTCTATGCATGTTAATTAGCTAGCCACACAAAGAATTTCTGTTAAGCATAAGATCTATTCTATGCCATGAGTCCTATCGTAAAAAAATTATATAAGTAGGGCCAGGTGCTTATAGGTTAGCTCTACTACGAACTTTATTATAAAAGTACAATCTCAATGAATTTGAACCGACAAAGAGAGTAGCACATACCAGATCAAAGATGGAAATTAGACTAGCATCAGAGGTTAACTCCACTGGAAAAACCACTGTCCAATGCCATCTTCTGACAGAACAGAACATACAACATAATAGTGCTGCACAAATGTCTCTGCAGCAATAAACAAATTCATATTATTACAAATTCACTATTCGCTTTCACATTCTCAATAGAGAAACTATTGCGGTCTACCAAAAAAATATTATTAATTATCTAATTAAACAGAAAACTATTAACGCCCATACCAACAGGAACTGAACATTTTAACTGGCTAACAGAAAAGTATGTATGCAACAGGTAAATTTGATCACTCCAAAATACATGATATAATGGTAGATGTAAATCGAACAAGTACAAGCTCAGCTCCTTACGAATCTGAATGAATTAGACCGGCTGACTGCTAGACTGCAACCACCGCCTCGACCGCGCATCACAAATTCCTGGCCTGTTGCATGTAGGCCACGAAGAACGCGTCTCACGCAGCAGCTCCAGCTACAGGCATGACACAATCTAGCCCCAGCGACCAAAAGCGTCGACGAGCACAGATCCAAGAACGCGGTCGCTGGAGGCAATCCCAGCGCCGACGAATCTAGATAAACACGGGAGGCCACGACCATTGTGCAGGGTGAAGTACCGTGGACAAGGGCCAGATACGGAAAAGAGAAGAAAAGGAGAAACGTCGCCGAGATCGCTCCGCAACTACCGCAAGCTGGAAGAACAGCGACTGTTCACGCAATGGGGATTTTCTTCTCTAAAGGGAGAAATGCAGTACGTCTCTAAGTCATTCCAAGTCACTGAACTGTCTTCCTGTACAAAAATGGGCTTAATATGGGCCGTCAGCACTACCATGTATGCTCTCTTAGTTTCAGCCCAAGATCTGAACGGACGCCTCAACTTTTGTGTTTCACGATGCGTACGTACCTACAAACTAATTTTTACCTTCCGTCACTGTCTGCTGAGCCCACGAGAAAGGAGGGCCACAAGACAGTCACTTCCACCGCTTAATAATGAAATCACAATTTCTTTTACACCTATGCAAGTTCATCTTTACCACCGCCTGGTCCCCTTGCGTTCTGTAGTTCATCTTTACCACCGCCTGGTGATTTCCTCTGTACTTCCTGCTTATATGTTCCTCACACAACCCCCCTGCTTATATGTTCCTCACACAACCCCCCACGGGCGCGGCGTGCGCCGCGCCTATTTAGTGCTAGTACTAAAGCCTAGGCGCCCCTGGAGTGGAGGCCATTCAGTGGATCAATAGACGAACGGCTCAGCAGGCTACCAGTTCCTCTTTCCCCATTAGCAAGTTTGTTTCCTATAAACCTGTTGAGACGAATGAACATAGTACTTTCTCTGATGGCGATTACAACTTATATATCTGAAATGGTCAGCTTGTAGATTTCCACCAGACCAGCAACAGGAATGACTATACATGGCCGAGGCCGACGGCTGTAGCCATCTGAATTGTGTACGTATTTGGACCAGATGCTATTCTAGGAATCAACCAGCAGCCATACATCTGTGCATGCCTAAAAAAGAAAACCTGTGCATGTACTGTCGAGGATATATCTCGTGGCAAACGGGTAATGGGCCAGGATCGAGATGGGCCCCAGCATCAACAAATAGGAAAGGAACACACATGTGGGAGTATTTCTTTGGGCAAGAGAGACAAGCCTCGGTAACAAATTCACCATCGTCGTTTGGTGAAGCTTTGCAATGCTCTGGCGGTAGTGAAATTAGCGTGCCAGGTTCCGTGAAATTGTTTCATCGCAAACAAAACCAGCAAGCCTACTCTACCGTGGCGAAACGAAAACCGTTCCATCACCTTACACATCTCTGAAAGCAAAGATCACACAACCATTACCCAGCCAGTTTCACGCAATTCTTCAGTTTAGCAACTCTAATTGTTCTAGTCCACAGTTTCACTAGAGGAGCAAGGCAAGCAAAACAATGCTGACAGAACTAATCATCCAATTGCCTACGGTAAAAGACCATAGGAATAAATATCTCATTGAACAAAACCATAGGAATGCCTTACAAAAACAGCCATGTTTGGTTTGAAACTGTATCTGGCAGCTCCGGCTCGATAACGAGAGACGGCCATCGACCTTGTAAGCACGACTCTCCACACTACATCATCTTAGGCTAGGATAGGTAAGGTTGTCTTCACTGAGGGACGGTGGTGATGATGTCCGAGTCACCTAGAAACATGTGTAGTAAACGCTCAGTACAAGTTATTAGGGCAAGTGACAGATGAGCAAAGAGTTTTGAGTTTAACAGGGACCAACCAGGGTCAAGGATGCTCAAACAGCACACCCGGTAGTACTTGCCGCACGCAGTTCCAAGATCCACATTGTCTGAAAGGACAAAGACACATTCATTAGATTAGGCCACAATTCATTATTTGATAAAAAAGCTAAACCATGTACGTTAAGCAAGCATTGAGAAAAGGTTTCAGACTAGGGTCAAATAATCTTACTTCCATGGAAATGATGAACGCTGATCTTGGACAGCATAGCATAGTACTCGATCTCAGACTTCCTGAGTGGAGGGCAGTTGTTTGCGAGGATGATCAACTTCCCTGAATAATGAGACAAAAAATTAGACTTTTGAAAAGAGCCACATGTAAATGAAAAAACCAATAAGATATAATATGAGTCCATCTCATGTTTTAACTATCAACAAAGGACAATCTTAAACAGTTACCCAAAAATGGTATAAGCATTACACACGCTATGTTGGTTTAGTAATAGCCTGAACGTGGTCTAATCTGAAAATCAAAAATTACACCTTTCTTCCAATCTAAACGGTGTGGGAATGCATCTCTTTGTGGCTACATACTGGATAAGACTGGTGCTGGCTCATAAGGCAGCACCAAACTGCAAGCTAGTATACTACAATAACTACAAATGCACAATCCACCTACAAATTCTATATTACAAATATATCATGAAATTCCCCTAAAAGTAGCCTAAAATTGCTACACAACAGTGGGAACTAATGTCAGCAAAATACAGGTATCCCAACCTCCATTGTCCCCCAGATATGGAAGAAATCCTGGAAGTGTTAATAAAGAGGCTGGTATTATTCTAGGGCGCTGTATTCATCTCTAGGGCACAGCAAAAGCAAGCCAAAGAGGTAAACTTCAGTCCCATTACAGAACGCAAATTCCACACAAACAATTTAGTGATTATCATAGCATGAACTCTGCTGTCTGAACAAACATTTTAACCTCCCATTGCACTAGAGATAAGGTGGCATTTTGGATAAAGCAAAAAATGGCAGCTGCATTCATCAATAAAAAATGGCAGCAAAAGCAAGCCTAAGAGCCAAACTTCACACTACAGACTGGACTACTACATTGACCATCCTAACATTCAGAGCATGGCGTTGTAATTTACCTCCAAATCAGCACGGCATTGACCATCCTAACATTCGGAGCATGGCATTGTAATTTAACTCCAAATCGGCAGGGCATTGACCATCCTAACATTCAGAGCATGGCATTGACCATCCTACAAGCAATATATCTAGAGCTAAAGCTGCCAACTTCTAACGGGCTCGCAGTCCCAGACAGAAATAACCAAACGACAACCATCAACGGCTCCACTCCACACAACAGCCAGGCCACAGAACTGTGAGCCGACTGATTCTGCATTTCCGCTACAAGGATCCAGCAAACGAACGGACTGGCCAGCCATTCACCAGAGCGGATCAGACCAACCGAGAGAAAGGGCGTGAAAAACAGAGGGGCGATCCCATACATACCCTTGGAGCTCCGGAGCGTCTTGAGAACGGTCTTGTAGCCGAGCGTGTACTTGCCGCTCTTCATCACCAGCTGCAGCTTGTTGTTGATGTTCTCCGTGCTCTTCTTCTGCACACAGTCGGAATCGAATCGAAATCCGTCAGGCGGCGACCACGACCACAACCACATTAACTCGGGGCAGAATCAGCTCGGAGCCGAGGAGGGAGAGGGGTGCCGCTCGTACCGACTTCTTGGTGGGAGCCATGGCGTCCGGCGACCAACCTCGGCGGGCGGCGGGCGGCGGAGGAGGAGGAGGCTGGTGGCTTCTTCGGGGGCGGCGGCGCGGTAGGGTTGGGAGCGAGAGGGAGTATATAGGGTTCGGCCGTGGGGTCGAAATTACGTGGCTGCCTCTGGGCCGAATGGTCGCCTGGTTGGGCCTTGCTGGACCTCGTCCAAAACGAATTCACCGAATGGGCCGACTCCGAGCAGCGGTTTTCTCTCCAGTCCGAAATATGCAAGTTTCATTGCAAAGTTGTGCACGCATAGGATCCTCGAAAAAAAAAAGTTCTGGACGCATAGTGGCGATGAGAACACCTCCTTTAGCTACCCCTCCCTCCACCCCTATCAAATCCAACATTTGTTCCAGGGAATAATATGTGATGCAGATTTTTTTAAAGAATAAGAAGTTATATCCCGGTTGTCTTGATTTCTCATGTTTTTTTTTTTTTTTGCGGGTGGTCTTGATTTGTCATGTTGCGAGTATACTTTGTTCAGGGCTGGAATCTTAGGGTGAGAATAAAAAGGGCGGACCCTATCTTTGCCGTTGGATGAGGAAATTTTGTTTTCTAATTACTCCAGTAAAACACGTCCATAAACACATCCAGCTTCGGACACTACCAAATATACTTCTGTGATGAAAGCATTTAAGCATTTATGTGTATACGAAACACTACTTTTGCATCTTCCCAAGAAAAAAACAATGCTTTGCATCTAATTATTTGACGAAATTTCATTTTCTATGCAGCATTTCAAAAACAATTTTATTAAAAAAAGTAATATCAAGCCACCTACGATCATCCACGGCAACGTTTTCTTTTTGACTAATTACCGAACATCCCCACAATCCTCAGCCGCCTGTGTCGTCCTTCAAAGACACCGCACCGCCTCCTCCGCCGCCACCCACGTCCGCAACCGGATCTGGCCACCACCTAAGGCACGGCGTTTTTTGTTATATTAATGAGTTGTTAGTTCAGTTAATTGGTTGCTTTGTAACTAAAATGCTAGTTAGTTAATTGTTAATACTCTCCTACGTTTCATAATGTAGTTTGTATAGTTTTCAAAAAGTCAAAGTTTGCAAACTTTTGATCAAAGTATATAGAGAAACTTATACAATGCCAAAAATATTAAATATGAAACTACATCTTATGATGAATCTAATGATATATGTTTGGCATTTTAGATGTAAATATTTTCCTCCACAAACTTGGTCAAAGATTGTGAGGTTTGACTTTTCAAATAATCTATAGCACTACATTATGGAATGGAGAGAGTATTAGTTAGCTAGCTAGATATATGAAGTAGTTGCTTGTGAATTGCTAGTTAGTTAGTGCAAAAAAAACGCAGAAAAAAAAAACTTCCATGCAAAACAAAGTGTAAAAAAAAACTTAGAAAAAATAGTTGTATGTTTTTCTACCGTTTACTAGGTTATAATATTTGAAAAAGTTTGCATTCGTAAAAAAGAAAACTAAAAGTAAGTAAAAGAAGGAAAAGGGGAAAAAAGGAAAGAGAAGTAGTTTAGTTTGCTAGTTTTATATAGCGTACTATGTTACGTGTTGCTTTATTTTTTTTATGAATAATGTCATGCAGACAGGGCTATCAGATCATATATGCCTTGACCCATCTGCTTTTGTCGGCGTCAAACATCAGCCATATGTTGGCACGTAGATGGTGTACCTATGGGTTTTCCCCTCTCCCTAGGGTTCTAGTACTCGTGGCAGCGACGGCCGAACTTCAAGAATTTCAATCCCCTATCGCCCTCCTCCACCCTCCCCCAATTGGCTCGGACTAATCAAGGGATTCTCTATGGAGAGTTGCTCGGTCTTGGCCTTGTGGTTGCTGGGGAAGGTGGTCTAGGGTTCCAACAACACCTCGATTGATCTCATCATCGGGCTAGGGTTTTTAGGCATGGCAGAAAAAGCTTCGGGCTCCAGGGCAGTGAACTCCAAGGATCTAGCAGAGATGATGGAGATGATGGGTCTCCAGGAGGATGATCTAGATGATGGAAATATGCCCTAGAGGCAATAATAAAGTTGTTATTACTATATTTCTTTATTCATGATAAAAGGTTTATTATTCATGTTAGAATTGTATTGACCGAAAACTTAAATACATGTGTGGCTACATAAACAAATACCGTGTCCCTAGTGAGCCTCTACTAGACTAGCTCGTTGATCAGAGATGGTTAAGGTTTCCTAACCATAGACACGAGTTGTCATTTGATAACGGGATCACATCATTAGAAGAATGATGTGATGGACAAGACCCAACCGTTAGCATAGCATATGATCGTTCAGTTTATTGCTACTGCTTTCTTAATGTCAAACACATGTTTCTTCGACCATTAGATCATGCAACTCCCGGACTCCGGAGGAATGCCTTGTGTGCCATCAAACGTCACAACGTAACTGGGTGATCATAAAGGTGCTCTACAGGTATCTCTGAAGGTGTTTGTTGGGTTGGTATGGATTGAGACTGGGATTTGTCACTCCGTATGATGAAGAGGTATCTCTGGGCCCTCTCGGCAATACAACATCACAAGAAGCTTGCAAGAAAAGTAACTAAGGAGTTAGTTACAGGATGATGTATTACGGAACGAGTAAAGAGACTTACCAGTAACGAGATTGAACTAGGTATGGAGATACCAACGATCGAATCTTGGGCAAATAACATACCGACGGACAAAAGGAACTACGTATGTTGTCACAAAGGTTCGATCAATAAAGTTCTTCGTAGAATATGTAGGAACCAATATGGGCATCCAGGTCCCGCTATTGGCTATTGACCGGAGAAGCCTCTCGGTCATGTCTACATCATTCTCGAACCCGTAGGGCCCGCATGTCGGGGTACACAAACAGGGGTGCATGTTTTCCCCTGACTTGTGCACGGACAGCCAGCCATGAACCCGGCAAGATTGCAACATCCAGGACCAGACCAAGCACGAGAGATCTGCTCTTTGGTAAACCAGGGTGCAGACCAAGGAAACCAAGTCAAGCCAAGGAGCAAGACACCGCTAAGGGAAAGCCTCCCTTGCCGGGCAGGAGAGCCTGGCGAGGTCAAGGTTGCCCCGGAAGCAAGCCTCAAGACCGCCCCGACAGGCTTGCCGGGTCCTACGAAGGCAAAACACTCCGCCAAGGCTTCACCGCTCCACCTCACAGTGACGCAAGTCATCGATCGGTGCGGTCTCAAGCCCCAAAGTGACTAAGTGGCTGTCTTTTGCCACATGGTAGCCATTTCCTAAGGAATCGCCTCCAAGTGACACCCGTCCAGTGATGTGTCATGCAGACCGAAGAGAAGGTGGCCAAACAGCCCGGCAAGGCGTGCCGGGCAGGCCATGATGTGATGCTAAGCGGCGCATTTAATGCGTTCTGCTCTGTCTGTAGAGTAGATATGATAGCTGTTTGCTATCTAATCAGTACACAATGACTGATTTGCCACTGTGGTGACCCCTTGATCTATAAAAGAAGGCCCATGGCAACCATAGAAAGGATTCGGACCTTTGTACACTCGTACGCGTGTAGCTGCTCTCGCCCCGAGGCAACCCTGTCGGGCAAGAGCGATGCGTTTCCACCACCATCCACCATCAATCCACTAAAGCAGGAGTAGGGTTTTACGCCTCGCGGCGGCCCGAACCTGGGTAAAACTGCCCGTGTGATCTCTGCCGCGCTGTGCTGCGCTCCTCCGCTCTTTGTGCAACGTGCTCAATCCCCCTGCCGAACCAAAAGGGGCTCGTGGCCCCATAGGTGGCCGTGGTTTCCCATGACATCTTTGGCGCGCCAGGTAGGGGGAAGCGTTTGCGCGAACCCGAGAAGCATACGCAGCGCGTCATCTTCGTCACCATCCTCATCAACGGCGTCACCACTCATGACGCTCGAAGGAATGGCGGGGATGGAGCGGGAGAGCGACGTTGCTCCCCCGCCGACCTCGTCCAACCTCCGCCGCCTCCGTACGCCATGGTCACAGCGGCGGTGGAAGCTAGCGACAAGGGTGACAGTACCGCCCCGAACGGATCAGACAGCAGGAACGCCCTGCGAGCCCCGTTCGGGAAAAGGAGCGATGTGCAAGGGTACCAGATTTCTCTCTCTGCCACTCTCACTTATTGACAATCAGCCTACTCTGGGTTTTAGCATCATCAACGTCGATGAGCCCACGCGATACTCGGTCCAGCATTTACCCTGCTTTGGGAAATCCTGAGTAGAACACCGGTGCAAATCCATTGGTTGACGCCCTGGCAAGTACGCTCCGGCAAGGCCGTCCGCGCTGGCGTGACTTTCGTGCCAACAGCCGTTGGATTGATAAAAAAGTGTGAAGAGGAGGAGAGAGGAACCGGCCATGCCTAACGTCGCGTCCTGCCACCCACAAGATACATATACTTCTAGCCGACCCTTGCCGGCCGGGAGCTAGAAGTCGATATACGTGCAGCACCACCCTTCCCGGAGCATGCGAGCTCAGCAAACGGCCGCAGCCAGGAGGAGTAGATGGAAGCACGGATAAGAGCTAAGTCTACACAATCTTTGCTTTACTTAAAAATCTAGAATTTGCGTTTGTTTATCCCTTGAATGTCGGAGTGTTCGTGTGAAGAAATCTTTCACAAGATGGTACCTTTGCTAGATTCTTGTCTGCACCCTCATTCCGTTCAGAGCCTGCTCGCGGAATGGGTGGCTGCGTCAGAAACTACTAAGGAAAAACCTGCCGGGACGCATCCACACCAAGATAAATGTTAAGGTCCAGACCCTTACGACTTTCGCGGCAATATGATACCGGCAGGCAACCAGAGCGTGCATAGAGATCAATCATGCAAACACCGATGGGTAACATTCAAAAGGGATAAAACACGCAATTCAGATTTAATAAAGACATCAAGTTTCACGCAAAGCATAAATAGTACGATGTCTAAACACAGGAAATGCATCATGTTTTGATTTCATAACAACACAGCAGCGGACATAATTCAAGACAGGTCCTTGCGACCTCGGGGAGCAACAGGAACGCCAAGGACCCTGTCGGTGAAAGGGGTGGCCTTCTCCTCGGCAGCAGAAACGTCCGTGCCATGCGGTGGCTTCCTGAAGCCATCGGCAAGGTCGAGATCCGGGTGGCGGCAGGCGATGTTGCTCAGGACCATGAAGAGGGAATTACGAGCAAGCCTCCAAGATTCAGCCTCGAAGCGACCAGCTCTTCCATCCTCATGCACCTTCAGCTTGTCGATCAGCTCGTTGAAGAAGGCCCCTAGCTTAGCACTGGGGGCCTCCTGCTTGCTGGCCAAGTAGACTGGCCCCTCCATGCCCATCGTTGCGGTCTGGGCAGTGAAGCGCTCAGCAATGTCAATTAAGCTCTTGATCCAGAGGTCGACCTGCTCAGACTGGTTCACCAGTTTGTCCTCTGCATCCTTCCGGAGGCGCTTCGCGGTGTCCTGGTCTTTCGTCAGCTGCTGCTCATGAACCTCGCTGGATTCTACCGAGCTCTCCAAGGTGCCGATCCTAGCCTTCAAATCTTCGATGGTACCGTTGGCGCTCTCGAGGTCTTGGCTCTTGGAGGAGAGCTGCGATTGCACATCCTTTCGGAGGATCTCTACTTTCCGCGTCTCCTCCCTGAGAGTTTCGACCTCCTTGGCGCTCCCGGCAAGCTTTTTCGTCAGCTCGGCCACCTGCTGGTCGAGGTCCACCTTGGCGGTAGAGGCAGTGGTAAGGTCATCGGCAAGCTTCTTCAGCCGAGCGGCAGAATCGACAGTAAGGGCATCCAGGGCGGCCTTATGCTTGTCCTCCAGCTCTTTGGTGCGCTGCTGCACAAGGACCTCCAGATCATCGTCCTTAGCGCGAAGAGCAGCCTCGAGCCTCTCCTCCCGGAGAGAGATGTCCTGCTCCCTGGCATCCAGAAGCACTTTGCGGTCCGCCAAGTGCGCCTCCCGAGCGATGACATCCTCCCTCGCCATCGAGACTGTCTCCTGCTGCCTCAAGAGGACCTGGAACTGCTTGCCGTGCCAATCGCGCAGATCGGCGCCCTTGTCCTTCAGCTTCTGGTCCACCTCATTGGCGGACTTGCCCTGCTCCTTGAGCTCCTGCCATTTCTGGCTGTGCCGATCCCGCATCTCTTTGATGCCCGTTGCCATGGACTCCATGAAGGACAAATCCAGAGCGACGGCGACGGAGTCATCCACCTCTTCGACCCCTTGGTATAGCGACGCCAGAATGCACTGAAGCTTTTTGTCAAGCTCTATGCTCGTCACCGTTGACGAGCCGGGGGCTCCAAGCCCAGACTGCGCGAGCACCAGCGCCAGATGGCTCGAAGATGATGGCGGGACCCCCGCCGGGGTGCCAAACAGGGGAATGGGACCCATGGTTTGGAGAGGTATCTTCTCTTCAATCACAACCCCTGATCCAGACATGCTACCGGGGGTTTTCTCGGACTCCTTCAAGGGTCCCAGGGCACCCCCGGCAGCATGTTCCTGCCCTTCCGTGGCAGCGATCTTGGCGGCCTTCTCTGCGGTGTCCTTCCCTCTGCTGGCCACCTCATCCAGCAAATCTGGCTCCTCACTTAAAGGGGCTGCAAGCAGATCCAGCAATCAATGGCGGAAATGCAGAATTGTTAACAAGTCAGGAGTACGAAGCAAGATGATAAGAGGGAACAGGGAAAGAAGAGCGAATGAGTTACCTGGAGAGGTCTGCCGGGCGGAAGCTTCAGTTTCTCCGGCAACATTAGTTGCCGGGCCAAGGTCGGACTCTTCCGTGGAGGCCCTTGGCGGGGATCCCTTGACCCGATCAATGAGCAGAGTGGGCCCCTCCTGGAAAGGCTCACCCGAGGTGGTTCCTTCTCCTCCTTTGGCTTCAGTGGCAGGGAGCTCTCCTCCGTCGCTCCCAACGGGAGGAACCACCCCTGCATGTTCAAGCTGGGGGCTGGACTGGGGGCTTGGTGCCGGGGCACTCGCACCGTCCCCTGCCAGGCCCGCCCCTTCCACCGTCCTCGGTGGCTCCGTGCGTCTGAGCCGCTTGGTCCGGTGAATGAGGGGCTATTCTTCATCTTCTTCCTCCCTGAAAAAGACGGCAAGCAAAGATCCGTCAACAAGCAAGGAAACATGTGGAAATAACAGCAAGGAAGGGAGGGAGTTCTTTCTTACTCCTCGTCGATGAGCATAGAGCTCAGCACGAAGTCGACAGGCGGAGAAGGTGCCCTGCTTCTCTTCTAAGGCGGAAGAGCTGAGCTCCCCGGCAACTTTGAGCCCTGCTAAGACACAAGGGGCTCCCACGAAGACGAGCTCTGCGAAGAGCTCGAACCCAACTGGGAGAAGGAGTCGTCTTCCGTGGCTGTTGGCTGCTTGGTGGGAGGGGCCTTGGCCCCGGAAAGCCAAGGAGAATGCCGGCATGCAGCTTCGGGGACGCTGCTCTTGGAGGTGGTCTCCTTCACCTTCTTGGCGGCGGGCACAGGATCGAAGACTGCCGCTCCCCGGTTGGCTGCCCGCCTACGAGGGCGTTGGTCCAAGACAGGCTCGGGGGCTTGAGGACCTTCCGCGAGCCACTCCTCTCCAGGTTGCTCCGCCTCCTCTACCTCTTCTTCCTCTAGAGCTTTTGCCACTGTGATATATAGAGCCTCAATCCCGGAAGGCTCGTCCCCGGCAGGCTCATCCCCGGCAACCTCTTCCGAGACTTGCGCCTCGTCCCTGCCGCGGGAAGAACTTTCATCTCCGGCCTTCTCCTTCCCCTTGCTGCCTTCCCGGCCTTCACCGCTGCTGCAGCTTGGGATGCCCTGTCCTCCTCAAGCCGCTTCCTAATGTACGCCTCCTCCACCCCGGAGGTGCGCTTGTACATATTGGCCTCCACCTTAGTAGCTCTTTCCACTAGGGTGGAGGACCACGCCAGCTCTTCGTCGAGCGAGGGTAACTGCCAGTCACTTGAAACTCCTTGAGCATTGCAATGTGGCATCCATTTCAAGATCTGGTCCCTGGCGGAATTGATGTTCAGAGGGATGACGTTGGCGGGCAACTTGAAAAGCTCGAAGCTGCCAAACAGCTGGTTACACAACCAGGCATGGCCGTAGACTGACAAGTTGTCGGCCAGGCTAGGAAGTAACCTCATCCTGTCTACGGCATCCCCATAGAGTCAGGCAAACCTGTCCCTCTTCTGCAACGGCGCGATACGGCGGAGAAGGAAGTCGGCCCCTACATGCTCAACGGTTAGCCCGGCAGCCTTCAGACGGGTGATCCTGTTTATTGCCGGGCGGAGCCTATCATCGGTAAGGCCAAGTTCCCTCCAGTCGTTGCCGCGCTCAAGGCATTCCGTCCGCGCCTGGCAGAAATCTGGGGCCTCCTCGTCCTGGATCCAACACCAATCTCCTCTCCATTCCTCCCATCTGCTGCGTTGTTGGCCAGAGATGTAATCCCAGTTCTCCCTTGGCACTACCCATGGCATCCAACTTATGTTCCCGGAGTGGTGGTTTTTGTTCTCCACTCGCGGAACAAAATAGTGCCTGAACAGATCAACGTTGGGGGCAACTCCAACAAAGTTCTCGCACAAGTGAGCAAAGATCGCCATGCACGCCATTGCATTTGGCGTGAAATCCAAGAGAAGGAAGCCATAGATCACCATCATTGCTTCTAAGAAATCCGAGAAAGGGGGACAAAGACCACAGATGAAGTACGCGCAAAAAAATCGGTACGAATCTGGCGGGTCCTGTTCCTCCTCCGCCAGAACTTTGGGCGCGCCATGCCCCTTCAGGACTTCCCTCCCCCACAGATATCCATACCTTGCCTCAAGCACTTCACCGTCCAGATTCGACCAAAGGAAGACGACATCTGCCCTCCGCTTCCTGTCCAGCTCCGACGCCCTCTTGCTCCCCTCGGCGGCCGCCTCCTTCGCAGCGGTCGCCCGCTTCCCCCTGCCTGCGATTTTCTTCCCCATGTCTGCAAGATGCTGCGAGGTTGTGGGAAGGGAATAGAGAGGGGATCAGCGGCGAGTGCGGGCGAGGGAGGAGAGCAGTTGCTTGGCTTGCAGAGGAAGATGGTGGGGAGGTGAGGCAGACAATGAATGAGCAGTACCCTTCCGCGTTTTCCTCTCTTAAGGGAAAGGACGTGGGGAAGGGCGCGACTCTTCAGAAAGTTACCATTTTACATTAACTGCAACAAGTCCCATGCCCCCACGACCCGCGGTAATTACGCGAAGTGGACGTTGGATTGACTGGTCATCATGACAGACCGCCATGCGCGCGGCCTTCTTTCGCCACGTGTCCGTGCACTGTTTGGGGCCTAACCCAACGTGCCCAGCGACACGTATGGCTTAGGCCCGGGGGCTTCTGTCGGGGGTACACAAACAGGGGTGTATGTTTTCCCCTAACTTGTGCACGGACAACAAACCACAAACCCGGCAAGATTGCAACATCCAGGACCAGACCAAGCACAAGAGATCTGCTCTTTGGTAAACCAGGGTGCAGACCAAGGAAACCAAGTCAAGCCAAGGAGCAAGACACCGCTAAGGGAAAACCTCCCTTGCCAGGCAGGAGAGCCTGGCGAGGTTAAGGTTGCCCTGGAAGCAAGCCTCAAGACCGCCCCGGCAGGCCTGCCGGGTCCTACGAAGGCAAAACACCCCGCCAAGGCTTCACCGCTCCACCTCACAGCGACGCAAGTCATTGATCGGTGTGGTGTCAAGCCCCAAAGTGACTAAGTGGCTGTCTTTTGCCACATGGCAGCCATTTCCTACAGGAATCGCCTCCAAGTGACACCCGTCCATCGACGTGTCATGCAGACAGAAGAGAAGGTGGCCAAACAGCCCGGCAAGGCGTGCCGGGTAGGCCATGATGTGATGCTAAGCGGCGCATTCAATGCATTCTGCTATGTCTGCAGAGTAGATATGATAGCACTGTTTGCTATCTAATCAGTACATAATGACTGATTTGCCACTGTGGTGACCCCTTGATCTATAAAAGAAGGCCCATGGCAACCATAGAAAGGATTTGGAATTTTGGACCCTTGTACACTCGTACGCGCGTAGCTGCTCTCACCCCGAGGCAACCCTGCCGGGCAAGAGCGTTGCGTTTCCACCACCATCCACCATCAATCCACCAAAGCAGGAGTAGGGTTTTACGCCTCGCGGCGGCGTGAACCTGGGTAAAACTGCCCGTGTGATCTCTGCCGCACTGCGCTGCGCTCCTTCGCTCTTTGTGCAACGTGCTCAGTCCCCCTACCGAACCAAAAGGGGCTTGTGGCCCCATAGGTGGCCGTGGTTTCCCACGACACCGCACGCTTAACGTTCATGGACGATATAGTATTATATGAGTTATGTATGTTGGTGACCGAATGTTGTTCGGAGTCCTGGATGACATCACGGACATGACGAGGAGCTCCGGAATAGTCCGGAGGTAAAAATTGATATATGGGATAATAGTTTTTGGTCTCCGGAAGGGTTTTGGAATTCACCGGAAGGGTTTTCGGATGTTTCCCAAAATGTTCGGGTACGAGAACACTTTATTTGGGCCAAGGGGTAAAGCCCACGGGGTTATAGGAAGGTGCAAAAGGCAGTTTGGCGGAGGCCAAGGGGCCAGATGCCAGGGACCCTTGCGTCTGGGGCTAGACGCCAAGGACCCTGGCGTCTTGTCCTGGAGTACGAGAAGGACTCTTGCCTTGCGGGCTAAACTGAATTTGAGGAGGCTCTTTCTCCAAGAAACGACCCCAGGGCTTAACATATAAATAGAGGGGCATGGCTAGCACCCGGAACACATCAAGATTCACCAAGCCGTGTGCCGGCAAGCCTGCCCCCTCTAGTTTATGCTCCGTCATAGTTTCCGTTTGTGCTTGGTGAAGCCCTGCGGAAATAGTTTCACCTCCACCGTCACCACACCGTCGTGCTGCCGGAACTCATCTACTACTTCACCCCTCTTGCTGGATCAACAAGGCGAGGACGTCATCGAGCTGAACGTGTGCTGAACGCGGAGGTGCCGTACATTCAGTACTTGATCGGGATGGATCGTGAAGGTGTACGACTACATCAACCGCGTTGATAAACGCTTCTGCTTAGTGATCTTCAAGGGTATGAAGATGTTATCCCCCTCTCGTAGCTATGCATCTCCATGGATAGATCTTGCGTGTGCGTAGAATTTTTTTGTTTTCCATGCAATGTTCCCCAACAATGGTATCAGAGCCAGGTCTATGCGTAGATGATATGCACGAGTAGAACACAAAGGAGTTGTGGGCGGTGATGTTCATACTTCTTACCACCAACGTCTAATTTTGATTCGGCGGTATTATGGGATGAAGTAGCCCGTGTAGGGTAACGTAGCAGAAAACAAAAAAAAATTGACCTACGCACCAGCCCAGGACCACTATGGAGACTGCATATAAGGTTTGATCCTTTTCATTACCGACTCGTAGCGCAGCAAAAGTAGAGTCGATGACGATCGGTGGTGGAGATCCCCGCAGCTAGGATTTACAACCTCCCAACCGCGAGGATGTATACCCTCATCCGCCCCTCGGACAGCCCTCCGGGAGGCGGTCGAACAGTCCCCCCGAAGGTGTCACGGACAGCCCTTCGGGAGGACCTTCGAAACTTGGACGGTCACACGGACAACCCTTCGGGAGGCACTCTCGAACTAAGACCTAAACAATGATCTCTCTACAGAGTTGCACACATACGGTGTCATCTATCCGGCAGGGCTTCGCCGTCCTGAACTAGTTCCTGCCGGAACCCAGACAGCCTTTTGGCTCTACGAAACTCTTTTCGTGGGAGGGAGAGAGAAGCCAGATAACATCATGGCATGTGTATGAGATCAAGGGATGAAGGTTTGGGCAGCCCCCTCACCTCCTTTTATAGTAAAACCAAGGGGTAGGGTGGTTTTACAATAAAACCCAAAAGTGCACATGAATGAAGTCCTTCACAAGGGCATAAAGGTGAAGCCATGGGACAAGTGGGGGCACCAAGGAAGAACCCCCATGTGGCCGGCCACCCCCTAGTGGGTCACCCCAAAAGGGTTCCTATCCATCGATGTCACACCCCAAGATCTTTTAAGCAAAAGCCTAAAAGAATGGCTTTCCAAAAAGTAATCCAAAAAGCACTTTCACTATTCATGAAAACATTTTTCAGCGTCCGTTCGAACTGAAAATATTTATGTGGGCTTAGAACATTTCCAGTACCCACTAAAATAATTTTAAACGCGTTCCAGAACAATTCCGGATTAGTGATTTTCATCTGTGAAAAGCATCTGAAGCGGTTCTGGCAGCTCCGGAACATTTCAGGTTTTCATCCCGGAAAATTCCAGAAAGTTTCCAGAATGATTCTGGCACCCTCCAAGAATTAGCAGGCGTGTGCCGAAACCAATTTGACTTAATGGTATCCCCTGAAACAACTTTTCAGTTTTACTGGAACTCATCCGGTGACCACTCTCTTCGGAACTTTTTCGCTGTCTTCGAAAACTTTTTCCGGAGACTTTCTCTCAGACTCTCTGTCAAGTATTCAGCAGATAGATGACCCTTAAGTGTGTGACCCTATAGGTTCGGTGAAATATAGACATGACCCGGAACCCCTTCCGATCAATGATCAACATCGGAGCCGTGGGCACCCATATTGACCCCTATACCCACACGAATGAATATTCAAGTAAACCTCCAGTTGCCGTGTGCTATTCCTGTTGCTTCGCAATATGTTACAAATACCTGAGGTGAGACGTGTTGGCATCCTCGTGGATCAACAACTTGTCCACTATGCCAGTTACCTCGTTACCGGTATTGTTCTCTTTTCTCGTTACCGTGTTCCGGCATCCCCGTGATCAAATCACAAAGTGTCTGGCCAGATGATGATGGATACCGTAACACCGAGAGGGCCCAGAGATATCTCTCCATCGTCGAAGGAGCAAATTCCAATCTTGAGCTATCAAGTTACTTAACATACTTTTCCATGAACCCGTAAGCCGCCGTAGTAGCCACCCATTTACGGATGACGTTTAACAAACCCCAAAGTTCATGAAGCAAGCATGAAGAAACTCGATACTCTCATGGTCTAAGGAATCATGCAAACGTTAACCATCTCTGTGTTATTAACCATTAACTTGTGACGAATGAATCTCATAGCATAACATTAATTCGGGTCGATTCAACATAAATGTTCTTCTAACATTGTGCCCTCAAAGTTGCTGGCATAGACATGCCCATGATCAGGAAAACAGAACCATCATGCAACACTTGAGCTAGTCTTAGAGGCCAGACTAGGAATACATTTTACCGTTTATTATCCCACACGTGCATATGAGTCTTCCTCCGAGCCTCGTGGTTATTGCAGACTCGAGAACCATAGCAGATATAGCATGGAACATAAACCTAATTATGAACAGGGAGATAATCAATAACATTTATTATTGCCTCTAGGGCATATCTCCTACAGACTCCCACTTGCACCAGAGTCAATAATCTAGTTAATGCTAATGCACTTTACACCTGTGGCACACCGGTGTAAATATGCTTCGCTTGTGGTATAGCCTGATGTCCAACGGATCTGACGACTTCAGCTCCGTGTGTATCTTTGCATATGCTCGCGTTTTCACGCTTTCACAAAATTCATATTTTGTGTGGACTTGGCTTTGCATATGTGTGAATCATTGGTTGAAACCTGATTCCTCAGACTGAGCTATGGAGCAACTATCTGCAATAGTGTCCCATTGACCAAAGCCATCTTGGAACCATACTAAGTTCATGAATGAACTATATGATTCAACAACTTCTTTGTCGCTTCTAAAGCATCAACATACTTAGCCATTTGTTATATAATTCGCCACAGTAACTTGTTTGGAACAATTTCCAACTACCGTGCCACCATATTGCGTATTACAGAAAACCCTTAACTTAAATCGAAAATCACATGGAGCATTGATGAAGACTGTATCGATGTAATTACTTACAAAGAGCACTTCATAATCTCTGCTTGCGAGAAAACATGTCATCAGTACTACTCTAGTACTCAATGACATTTTTCACTGTTGTCCCATGATCAGTACTTTGGTCACTTTGGTATCTATACTCGCAACAACTTTGGAGTATTGGACATATCTGGTTGTTTTTACATACCATGGAATACATGATTAATCCAAACATGAAGGTGTGTGGAATCTCCATCATGTATTTTGCTCATCAGTGTTTTTAGGACACCAAGTCTTGCAAAAACTCTTTCCATGTGACTTCGGCAAGAATCACTCCGTGGCGTTTTGAATGCTAAAAAGTTTTAGCATCTTATCAATATGTATCTTTGCTCAGCCCCATTAGGTAAACCTATCTCCATAGATCATCATGCCTAATATTAAGGCTATTTAGCCCAAGCACTTCATCAAAAAACTATTTTCAAATGAAGTCCTAATTCGTGTCAAGAAATTTATTTGCAATTAACAATGTGTCAAGCACACAACATTTTTAGAAATATTATTATGCTCCCACTTACTTTCTTGAATCACAAGCATCTTCGTTACCCATTGATGAAGTCAAAACCCTTTTGACCATTTCATCAAAACACGAAGATTCCAACTCCACTTTGCTCTCTTCTGTCCATCGCTGGAACTCTGAAGTTTGCACACTCACTAGCATCTTCTGGAATGACAAAATACCATGGACTGTAACACATGCAAGTCTTTGGTTTCATTTCCATCAGATGGAAATCCTTTCATCATCCATGTTTCATATCTCATGATTGAAATATGTATTAATTGCTAGTTCAACCCGAACCGACTTTAAGCATCGCTACGATGAAAAAACCTCATCGTAGTCAACTCCTTGAACTTGTTATTTCAACAAGTCGAGCTTTATGGATAAAACATTTTTATCCGTATCAGTTTTAGTTCCATAAATATTCGTTAGACTCTACGTCTTCCAAAAGGTGTATCAAGATTTTAATCTTGAATCACTTATATGGAACCTATCTCGGATTGTATTGGCATTTAGCCAATTCCGGAGCCAGGGCCCATCAACGCTTCCCTGTGTATCATAGGTATACTGTTGTCTAACAACAATATCTTGTTTGCGCACCTGAGAGGTTTGCACGAGCCTTGCCTACGTGGTTCAGCTGCAAGCTCGACCGAAGTCCATACATTTTATTGTAGAGACTTCCGTATCAGTCGCAGTAGGAAACTCCGGAATCACTTCCAAGGTTTCTTTCCTTTGATCTGATGATGAAGATACTATTTAACTCGTCGAGTTGCACTGTTCTCCCACTCACCTTTTTGAAAGAACCATTTTCTTCGAAAACCATACCGTTCTTTGTGGCAAAAACCTTTGCCTCGGTATAGTGGTGGGGGAATACCCAATAACTTGGGATAACCTACAAAGTAGAACTTGTCTGATTTGGAATAGGTTTGTAACCTTTTACACAAGCCCCATATTCCAAATGTTTAAGAAAAGATATAACATGGTTGGGCGTACCATACCATGGCGTCATTTCAACAGACCTGATGGAGCTCTTTTTAGTGTAAAAGCCGCAGTCTCTAAAGCATCACTCTTTAAAAGGGATAATGGCAAATTTATTTATGTCATCTTTGATCTTACCATGTCATAAATGGTTCTATTACATCTTCATGGACTTTCCACCTGCAGTGGTGTTCCGGGAGGTGCAAGTTATGAAACCCCTTTCACAACTCATAAGACATTAGCTAAACTTGTAACTCAAATATTCCTTTCTGCAATCGAATTGTAGAAACATAATTTTCCTGTTACAATAACTTCTACTTCATTTTTGAAAACCTTTCGAATGATTTCAAAAGATCCAGACTTACGTCTCATCAAGTAAATATCCATATATCTACTTGAGTCATTTCTGAAGATAGATAAATCCACTACTTGCAACAACTTTTATTGAACTACATACATCAAAATGTATGATCACCAATAAGTTTGTTGCTCGTTCCTTATGGCATGTGAATGTTATTTCAGTCACTTCACTTTTCGGAGGAAAGTTGCAAGTGTCAGATGATTCAAAATCAAACGACTTCAAAATCCATCATAATGGAATTTTCCATGCGAGTTTCTCCAATGTGACCAAATGCAGTGCCACACATGTGTGGTATTCTTTTAGTCTTGCGACATTTAGCGTTAGTGTCATGGATGTATCATATTACTATCAATATTCATAACATACATCCCATTTTGGATGGAAGTATGGCTCTTCATGTTATTCATAATACTGAAGAACAATTATTGTTTTTATGAACAACTCTTTTGCAACAAACATTGTGCAATGGGCTAGAGTGTATGAAACTCTAAAATGAATTATGAAAGTAAACACAGAGGTAATATATTATTATCAACATTCATAACATACATCTCATTCATAATGAAAGTATGGCCCTTATGTTATTCATAACACCGAACATCAAAAGTTCTCTTATGAACAACCTCCTTGCAAGATACCTTATGCAATGGGCTAGAGTGTATAAAACTCTAAATGAATTATGAAAATAAATACAGACGGTAATACACCGATGGAAGGTATAGTAACATTTACTATGTTCCCTGTGTATACCTAAACCTCATTCCTGGCAAGTCTTTTAGGCCGTAGTAGTTCTTGCATCGAGTTGCAACAGAAGGCAACTGAGCGGGTATCTTTGTGATTAACTCAGAATACCCAAGAATTAGTGATTAACATGTTTAACCATAATTCCCAAGAACTATATCTTTGACCAGCCTTCTATACATCAAAAACTTGTATGACATTCATACATGAGCTGGATATTCCAGTCTTCTTTCTTTCTGCCTTTATACTTCTAACAGTTTAACTTTTAGTATTTCTCCTACTCTCAAAAGAAGCACCCAACTTAAGAGTGGCGTTAGCCCCGGAATTCCTAGGCGTGAAAGTTTCACTAACACCCTTCAGACACTTCCTTTCTCTTTAAGTTGTTGTTTTATTTACCTTTCATCATATGACAGGCGTTCTTCTAGATCCCTCTTTTATCAGTCTAATGCAGAGTAAACACTTTACTAATGTTTTGCAAACAAACATTGCTTTGGATATCTCATATCTTTTAACCTTTGTCTGTCTCTGAAATGATTTTCAGATTCCATGAATATCACATAACTATCCAAACTTTCGAAGTTCGGGTCTCATGGAAGCAAACATATTTCACTTGACCGTAACGGAATTTTAGCTTTTGGATCGAAGGACGAGAGTCACATCATCCATAGCTTTAGCGGGATAATACCGAAAGCATGCGATAGGACGAAGTCCTTCTCGGCACTCTTGAGACCAATCCTCACATTACATTACCAACCGTAAAGTTTTAACCAGATATTTAACAGCTATTCAATTTTAATAGGGAAGGTGAAAAATGCGAGCCATTATTCTACAACTATTATGCAAATCACACTTAGACAGTGTTCAAAATTAATTGCACTGAGAATTAAACAAGTTATTTCTACAGTGCGCTCCCACTCAAATCAATATCTCTTATAATTGATTGTGAGTGATTCAATATCCGCATTTCAATTCGACGCCATTGACGGGTTCATCACTGATGATGTGAATTTCAATCGGTAGGCCAACTTGCCAATCACATCTCTATGTGACTCTTGTCCATCTTTCGATGCGTGTGTTCCGAGCTCAGAACTTTCCTGCCTGAACATCAAGACAACCAAGTGATCTTGCTGCGAGGTCTGACCTCACCCGCCTCACACATCCCTAATCGTTCGTACTCATGTGTACATGTCGTACCCCGAAAAGATAGGTGCCGTGATGGTGCTACACTTGGGAGAACACTAACTACTTGATATTTATGAGAGATCACCCTAATAAAAGTGACTACCGCACAATCAAAAGGGTGCATCAAAAGGGATAAACATCTCAGGCAATTCATAATAGCATGATATGGTATAGCCCTTTCTGACGAAGAAGTCTTGTATTTGTTCGTCTTCGGCATTCGCGTCGGTGTTCAACTTCACGAAGATTGCCACCACCTTGTCGATGCACCAGATAATATTGCTATCTCTATAGCTAATAAAATAAGTGCATTACTTAAGGTTGACACGCAGGTCATTAGAGTGACAATCATATGGCTCCAGCCATCATGTCGAATCATGACACGCAGGTCATGTTAATCAATTTACATCATATAGTCATCTCATACATAATCAAATTATTATGAGCACTACTATACCACATCATATGCACATGCAAACCATCCTGCAAAACCAAGTTAGACGCCTCTAATCGGTCCAGCAAAAACTTGTTTTTACGTGGCTTCTAAGGTTTCAAAACAAACCGAAGCTACCAACGTCCATCATCAAGCATGATTATCCAAGTCACTAGATTGACATTGCGGGGTGTATGAAACACGAGATAATAAAATCTCGAGCCCCATACTGAACTTCATCATATGCATGACCCCCGTGCAGATCATATCTGCATTGCCCTTTCGTCTGTGAAATTTCAGCTTTCTTTTTAACTACGGTGGAATTCAATAAACTATTAGCACTTTGTTGATCAATCAGGATCGCGGATTGCCAGAACATTGAAACTCCACCATGCTGTTATCAAGATGAGAAATATGCAAATTCTAGGGAAGCAACAAGAACATCGGGTAACAGATTTCATCTGCTACCCGGACAAATAATTTTCAGTAATAGAACTCATCTACTACCTAATTATATTGTGCAACACGCATACATCTCTATGTATTCTAGATCGCAACCTGCATCTACGCATAGCAAGGCTCATGATGCCACTGTAGGGTAATGTAGCAGAAAACAAAAAAATTCCGACCAACGCACCAGCCCAGGACCACTATGGAGACTGCATACAAGGTTTGATCTTTTTCGTTACCGACTCATAGCGCAGCGGAAGTAGAGTCGATGACGATCGGCGGTGGAGATCCCCGTAGCTAGGATTTACAACCTCCCAACCACGAGGATGTATACCCTCATCCGCCCCTTAGACAGCCCTCCGGGAGGTGGTGGAACAGTCCCCCGGAAGGTGTCGCGGACAGCCCTTCGGGAGGACCTTCGAAACTCGGACGGTCACCCGGACAGCCCTTCGGGAGGACCTTCAAAACTCGGACGGTCACACGGACAGCCCTTCAGGAGGCACTCTCGAACTAAGACTGAAACAACGATCTCTCTACAGAGTTGCACACATACGGTGTCATCTATCTGGTAGGACTTCGCCGTCCAGAACTAGTTCCTGCCGGAACCCAGACAGCCTTTCGGCTCTATGAAACTCTTTTCGTGGGAGGGAGAGAGAATCCAGATAACATCATGGCATGTCTATGAGAGCAAGGGATGAAGGTTTGGGCAGCCCTCACCTCTTTTTATAGGAAAACCAAGGGGTAGGGTGGTTTTACAATAAAACCCAAAAGTGCACATGAATGAAGTCCTTCACAAGGGCATAAAGGTGAAGCCATGGGACAAGTGGGGGCTCCAAGGAAGAACCCCCATGTGGCCGGCCACCCCCTAGTGGGTCACCCCAAACGGGTTCCTATCCATCGATGTCACACCCCAAGATCTTTTAAGCAAAAGCCTAAAAGAATGGCTTTCCAAAAAGTAATCCAAAAAGCACTTTCACTATTCACAGAAACATTTTTCAGCGTCCGTTCGAACTGAAAATATTTATGTGGGCTTAGAACATTTCCAGTACCCACTAAAATAATTTTCATCGCGTTCCAGAAAAATTCCGGATTAGTGATTTTCATCTGCGAAAAGCATCTGAAGCGGTTCCGGCAGCTCCGGAACATTTCCGGTTTTCATCCCGGAAAATTCTAGAAAGTTTCCAGAATTATTCTGGCACCCTCCAAGAATTATCAGGCGTGTGCTGAAACTAATTTGACTTAATGGTATCCCCTGAAACAACTTTTCAGTTTTACCGGAACTCATCCGGTGACCTCTCTCTTCGGAACTTTTCCGCTGCCTCCGAAAACTTTTTCCTGAGACTTTCTCTCAGACTCCCTGTCTAGTATTCAGCAGATAGATGACCCTTAAGCGTGTGACCCTATAGGTTCAGTGAAGTACAGACATGACCCGGAACCCCTTCCGATCAATGATCAACATTGGAGCCATGGACACCCATATTGACCCCTATACCCACACGAATGAATATTCGAGTGAACATCCATTTGCCGTGTGCTATTCGTGTTGCTTCACGATATGTTACAAAAACCCGAGGTCAGACATGTTGGCATCCTCGTGGATCAACAACTTGTCCACTATGCCAGTTACCTCGTTACTGATATTGTTCTCTTTTCTCGTTACCGTGTTTCGGCATCCCCGTGATCAAATCACAAAGTGTCTGGCTAGACGATGATGGATACCGTAACACCAAGAGGGCCTAGAGATATCTCTTCATCGTCGGAGGAGCAAGTCCCAATCTTGAGCTATCAAGTTACTTAACATACTTTTCCATGAACCCGTAAGCCGCCGTAATAGCCACCCATTTACGGATGACGTTTAACAAACCCCAAAGTTCATGAAGCAAGCATGAAGAAACTCGATACTCGCATGGTCTAAGGAATCATGCAAACGTTAACCATCTCTGTGTTATTAACCATTAACTTGTGACGAATGAATCTCATAGCATAACATCAATTCGGGTCGATTCAATACAAATGTTCTTCTAACATTGTGCCCTCAAAGTTGCTGGCATAGACATGCCCATGATCAGGAAAACAGAACCATCATGCAACACTTGAGCTAGTCTTAGAGGCCAGACTAGGAATACATTTTACCGTTTATTATCCCACACGTGCATATGAGTCTTCCTCCAAGCCTCGTGGTTATTGCAGACTCGAGAATCATAGCAGTTATAGCATGGAACATAAACCTAATTATGAACAGGGAGATAATCAATAACATTTATTATTGCCTCTAGGGCATATGTCCTACAGCCCGGACCAACCTTACATGTCCATGTACATGAGACCGGTTCCACCGACTGATGCAACTTGTTTTGCATAAGGTGGTTGGCGGGTATCTGTTTCTCTCACTTTAGTTGAATCGAATTTGACTACCGCCGGTCCTTGCAGAAGGTTAAAACAGCAAACTTGATAATCACCGTTGTGGTTTTGCGTAGGTAAGAATGGTTCTTGCTAGTTACCCATAGCATCCACGTAAAACTTGCAACAACAAAGTAGAAGACGTCTAACTTGTTTTTGCGGGGTATGTTGTGATGTGATATGGTCAAAACGTCATGTGATATACGTTGTTGTATGAGATGACCATGTTATGTAATATCGACAACCGACAGGAGCCTTAGGGTTGCCTTTTAATTATTGTATGGCATGCATGTCAATCATTAAGCGCCATGCAATTGCTTTACTTTATCGCTATGTGTTAGCAATAGTTGTAGAAGCAATAGTTGGCGAGACGACCACGACGCAACGATGGAGATCAAGGTGTCGCGCCGGTGACGATGGAGATCATGACGCTGCTTTGGAGATGGAGATCAAAAGCACAAGATGATGATGGCCATATCATGTGACATATTTTGATTGCATGTGATATTTATCCTTTATGCATCTTATTTTGCTTAGAGCATGGTTAATAGTATAGCCAGCTGTTGGCTATATGGTCTTGCCACATCATCTATAGCCAAGCTTATAGCCGGCAAGTACAATAGTTGCATGTAAATATGTACTACTTTTTTTATACATGGCCCACCTCCCTCTCTCACAACATGCCTAGGAGCACGTGCTGTAGCCGACTGTTAATCAGCAGTCCGCTTCCCTTCTCTCTCCTCCTGTCTCTCCTCCAACTCATCCAAAATATAATATTTAAAGGCTTACAACCCGCCTACGTCATCCTATTGTATTTGCTCTTAGAACGACGGTAGCATTA
This sequence comes from Thinopyrum elongatum, assembly GCA_011799875.1. Taxonomy (NCBI): domain Eukaryota; kingdom Viridiplantae; phylum Streptophyta; class Magnoliopsida; order Poales; family Poaceae; genus Thinopyrum; species Thinopyrum elongatum. Next base: position 642,378,697 of record CM022303.1, on the reverse strand, counting down.
TAAGATGATCCCTTCACTTAATTTCAAGATAAAAGTGTTCTCCCCAAGTGTGCACCGTTGCTAAAGTTTGTTATTTCGAAGCACCTTGTGATGATCGGGTGTGATAGACTCTACGTTCACATACAATGGGTGTAAGCCAGTTTTGCACAAGCAGAATACTTGGGTTAAACTTGACGAGCCTAGCATGTACAGACATGGTCTCGGAACACTGGAGACCGAAAGGTCGAACGTGAGTCATATAGTAGATATGATCAACATAGAGATGTTCACCATTGAAGACTACCCCATCTCACGTGATGATCAGACATGGGTTAGTTGATTTGGATCATGTATCACTTAGACAACTTGAGGGATGTTGATTTAAGTGAGAATTCATTAGTAATTTGATTATTTGAACTAAAATTTATCATGAACTTAGTCTTAATAGTTGTGCATATCTATGTTGTAGATCAATGTCTCATGCTACCGTTCCCTTGAATTTTAATGCGTTCCTAGAGAAAGCTAAGTTGAAAGATGATGGTAGCAACTACACGGACTGGGTCCATAACTTGAGGATTATCCTCATTGCTGCACAGAAGAATTATGTCCTTGATGCACCGCTAGCTGACCCACCCGCTCCCGCTAATCTAGATGTTGTGAACGCCTGGCAAACTCGGACTAATGACTACTCGATAGTTCAGTGTGCCATGCTTTACGGCTTAGAACCGGGGCTCCAAAAGCGTTTTGAGCACCACAGAGCATATGAGATGTTCCAAGAGCTGAAATTGATATTTCAAGCTAATGCCCGGGTTGAGAGATATGAAGTCTCCAACAAGTTCTTTAGCTGTAAAATGGAGGAGAACAGTTCTGTCAATGAACACATACTCAGAATGTTTGGGTACCACAACCACTTGACTCAGCTGGGAATTGAGCTCCCAGATGAGTGTGTTATTGATAGAATTCTTCTATCACTGCCACCAAGCTATAAAGGCTTCGTGATGAACTATAATATGCAAGAATGACTAAAATGATTTCCGAGCTCTTCGCGATGCTGAAATCGGCGGAGGTAGAAGTCAAGAAAGAGCATCAAGTGTTGATGGTTAATAAAACCACCAGTTTCAAGAAAAAGGGCAAGGGAAAAGAAAGGGAACTTCAAGAAGAACGGCAAGGAAGTTGCCGCTCCCGTGAAGAAGCCCAAAGCTGGACCCAAGCCTGAGACTGAGTGCTTCTACTGCAAGGGTAATGGTCACTGGAAGCGGAACTGCCCCAAGTACTTGGCAGATAAGAAGGATGGCAAAGTGAACAAAGGTATATTTGATATAGATGTTATTGATGTGTTCCTTACTAATGCTCATAGTAGCGCATGGGTATTTGATACTGGTTCGGTTGCTCATATTTGTAACTCGAAACAGGAGCTACGGAATAAACGAAGATTGGTTAAGGACGAGGTGACGATGCACGTCGGGAATGGTTCCAAGGTTGATGTGATCGCCGTCGGCACGCTACCTCTACATCTACCTTCGTGATTAGTTTTTGTGACGCCCCCGGCCCAATCGTGCACTAATCATACACGCAAATGCACACGATCAAGCCTAAGGACTCACGGGAAGATATCACAACACAACTCTAATACATGAATAAAGTCATACAAGCTTTATATTACAAGCCAGGGGCCTCGAGGGCTCGAATACATAAGCTTGCGAACAAGCGTCAGCGGAAGCATCAGATATCTGTGTACAGATATGAAATAGAAACAGAAAGGCCTTTAGAAAGGCGGGGCAAAATAAAACACTATGATCGAAAGGCGTAGGCCTCCTGCCTGGGACCCTCCGATCCTACTCCTGGTCGTCAGTCAACTCATAGCAGAATCCATCCTCTGGGTAGTAGTAGTAGCGATCGTCGGCAGGGCAGCTGTCTCAGGGGCTCCGTCATCTTGGTCACGATAAACTGATATGGGGAGAAAAGGAAAACAAAGCAACCGTGAGTACTCAGAAGTACTCAGCAAGCAAGGATCTACACTACATATGCAACATTTTCAAGGGGAGGCTGTATATGTGGACTGGGCTGCAGAAATGCAAGAATAGAGAGAAGGCCTAGTCCTATCGAAGACTAGCATCTTCAGAGGTCTTGCAGCAGTAGAAGAGAGTAGAACAGTACAATATAATGTAGTAGTATCATTAAGTCTCAACCTCACCCAGAGATCCTTTCTCGACTCCCTGCGAGAAAGCAATCCCAGAGCCATACAGTCATCAACCTCGTCCGGAGATCCCTTCTCGACTCCCTGCGAGAAGCAATCCCAGAGCCATAGTATCCAAGTATCCAATTCTAAATTGTATCAATCAGGATACAACTCCGAGTGTCCTTTACCGTAGGACAGGCTATCGATAGAAGTTTTCTTCCCTGCAGGGGTGCACCAACTTACCCAACACGCTCGATTAACTCCGGCCGGACACACTTTCCTGGGTCATGCCCGGCCTCGGCCAAACGACACATCGCAACCCTACCTACAGCTCAGCAGAGAGGTCCCCGCCGGTCTACATCCTAAGCGCAAGGGGGTCTTGGCCATCGCCCCTCGCCCTCCGGGTCGTTGCGTGCCGGGCGAACCAGGCTCCACCCCTCATGATGGTGCCGGCCCAGCCCGGCCGCAGTGCTGAACTGGACGTCTGACAGAGCTTTCGGCTGATGCATACGATGCAGAACGCCCATACTATGCCCACGTGATGGTTAGTGCTATCAGACCAGAGGTCTGCTTGGATCAAATATCCAAATCGTTAGGACTAGGGGCTTGCGGTAACGAGCAGAGACTCACGAAAGATGTGACCCCGTCGCCCCGTCTCGAGGACTTGCTGCAAGGGTTAAGAATGCCCGGCCGCACCTCGTATTCACCACTCGGGCACCACACTGGCACCCGCCTTCACAACACTCGCCTCTCAGGCGCACGCGGGTACCCCTCAGGGCCGACCCGCCTATCCAAGGAACAGTGTAAAGTCCAAGTATCCGTGTGTCCATAACATCAGGGGAATCCGAGGTATCACCCTCGTTGGATTCCTACTCGATGTGTCTGTCAAGGTGAACTCGGAGGAATCACCCTCGCTGGGTTCACACTTGAGGTGTTGTACGACAGCGTCGTTATCGGAAGCGGTGAAGGAGGAATCACCCTCGATGACCACGACCGAATAACTACTCTACAGAGTTAACATCCGAAGTGCTACAAGAGGTTTCACCCTCAGCACTCGATAGTAACGCTGCAGTGTCGTTACCACTAAGGGGGGTGATGTGCGGTGTCGGGGCCTGGTCTTCAATTCCCGTTGATCGGGTCTTCTGACGATCCAGCGCGGCAGTCGGGATAAGTGGGGTCACTGATAGGTCTCTACCCAGCCTATACTAAACAGTTTTAGGATATGCAGGTAATTATCCACAGCAGGTTACAATAAACAGGCTATGCATCAGAATAGGTAAAGCAGCAGCAGCAACAATTCTAATGCAAGCATGAGAAATAGAATGGGCGATATCGGGATGATCAAAGGGGGGGGCTTGCCTGGTTGCTCGGCGGCAAGGGCAAGGTCTTCAGGGGTCGTCGAACTCCGGAGCAGCGTTGGTACCGGCTCTATCGAGAGAGAAGAGGGGGAGGAAACAGTATAAATATAGAGCAAACATGAGCAACACAAAGCATGACATGATAATGTGCAGTGTCGGGTGTATTCTAACGTGTGGTTGCACGTCACCGAGGAAGGAGGAATCCATCCGGGAATGTTTTCCCGATTCCGGACATTTGTCAGACAGATGACCGGAGAGGAACGATTGCATGTTCGGATAGTTAGGGACGCGTGACGGACGAACGGAGCGCGTATTCGAATTCGTCTCGTCGTTCTGAGCAACTTTCATGTACAAAGTTTTTCCATCGGAGTTACGGATTATTTAATATGATTTTCTAAAGTTTTTATTAATTTCTGGAATTTATTTAAATAGGTTGACTAAGTCAAATGGTCCAGTCAGCAGATCCAGTCAGCGTTGACTGGGTCATGGTTGACCAGTCAACAGGGTCAAGGGGGACCCACATGTCATAGTCTACTAACACTAATTAACAGATTAATTAGACTAACTATTTAATTAGTTTAATTAAACAAAAATAATTAAGTTAATTATTCATTTAATTAAATAATTAATTAATATTTATTTATTTATAATTCCGTTTTAAACAGGGGCTGGGCCCCGTTCGTCAGTGGCACAGCCGGACTTGTCCGGGCTGTGCCCGTTCGGTGCGCTGGACACGTCCGGCGTCCCAGATGTGCGCGTGCGCGCGCGGGCACAGGCGACGGCGAGCGATCGAGGCGAGGCCAGGGGGAGGGCGTGGCCAGGCGGGGCACGATCGGGGAGGTGAGGCGGCGCCGGCGGCGACGGAGGCGAGCGCGTGCGGGTGCGGTGGCGCGAGCGGCGGCGGCAACAGGCAGGGGCCGAGGCGGGCGAGCGGGAGGCGTGCGTGCGCGAGTGAGCACGGCAGGCGCGAGGCCGTGGCGAGCGGCGCGTGCTTGCGCGGCGAGGCAGCGCGGGGAGCGCGCGGTCGGGCGCGCGTGGGGACTAGGGAGAGAGGGGGGGCGGTGGCTCACAGTGGGCCAGACGAGGAGGGCAGCGTGCGTGGGGAGGCCGGCGAGGGAGAGGGCGAGGCGTGGCGAGGTCCGGCGCGACAAGGAGGAGGCGAGGAGGCAACGGCGACGGCGAAGGGCTTCGGGGATGGGCGCTGGCGTCGAGGCGCGTTGGGGCGATGATGAGGACGTCCGGCGTGGCGGCCGAGGCGGTGGAGGCTGGCGTATGCGGTGGTCGGCGAGGTGGTGTGGTCGGCGACGAGGCCGGGGCAGCACCGGGCGGCGAGCGGCGACGAGCCTCCTCTCACGATCTCGATCCAGTTCTGGATCGGATCGGGGGGGGGGGGTGGGTGGGTGTGGCGTGAGTGTGTGTCGGTGGAGGGGGCCAGGGGGGAGTGGGGGGTTATGGGGATGGGGTGGGCCGGCCGGCTGGGCTTTGGCCCAGCTGGGCCGGGGGGTTTTTCCCTTTTTCCTTTTTTTTTCTGTTTTCTTCTGTCTTTTTCTTTTTCTTAATTCATATATCTCTGTTTAGTAAATAGTTAGGCCCCAAACCGAATTTTGTAAAAAGGGAGACCTAGTCCATAAATACCAGTGCTTTATACCCTAACACCAAAAACTAGTTTGGACAAAACATCATTTCATACTTAAGTTAGATTTAATAAATGGTTATTAAATATTGTTTTTAGTCGCTGTTTGAAGATGTTTGAGTCACTTACCCAACTCCAATGATGTTGGTTTCAATTTTAGAATTGTCTCTGATTTATTTGCTATTTAATGGACAATTTAGTTTCTATGTTGGACAACTTTTATTTTCCACTTTCATTTAAATTTGAATTTGAGGTTAGGAGTTGAAAAGCATTATGATGCAAATGATGATCATGCACTGTTAAACATGATGACATGGCATAATCAAAAGGGTGATTACTGTAGTTAACCACTGAAGGTGTTACAAATCTCCTCTACTAACAAGAATTCTCGTCCCGAGAATTAAGAGGTAGAAGGAAAAAGTTCGGGGTATCCCGCACGAAGATTATCCTCGCGTTCCCAAGTGGCTTCATCTTCAGTATGATTTAACCACTGCACTTTGAGGAACTTGGTAACCTTCTGACGGGTCCGACGTTCAGCTTCATCGAGAATGCGGATCGGATGCTCCTTATAAGATAGATCATCTTGCAATTCGAGCACCTCGTGATCCACTGCTCGGTGCGGAGATTCTTTGAAGCATTTACGAAGTTGCGACACATGGAAGACGTCGTGGATATGGGAGAATTGCGGCGGCAACTCCAATTTATACGCCACCTGACCACGTCTAGCAATAATGCGGAAAGGACCAATGTAGCGTGGAGCTAGCTTGCCCTTGATTCCAAAACGGTGAGTGCCCTTCATAGGAGTGACTCGTAGATAAGCCTGATCACCAGGTTGATTAGTCAAACCCCATCGTTTGCGATCATAGTTGCTCTTCTGGCGGTCCTGAGCCACCTTGAGATTTTCCCAGACAATACGAACTTGTTCTTCGGCGTGTTGAATAATATCCGGACCCACGAGCGGTCGTTCCCCAGTTTCTGACCAATTCAGAGGGGTTCGACACTTACGTCCATATAGTACTTCGAAGGGGGCCATTTTCAAGCTGGCTTGATAGCTGTTGTTATAAGAGAACTCAACATACGGAAGAGATTCTTCCCACTTCTTGCCGAAAGAAATAACACAAGCCTGAAGCATGTCTTCAAGCACTTGATTGACTCGTTCGACTTGGCCTTGGGATTGGGGGTGATAAGCTGAACTCCAGGTAATATGAGTTCCCATAGCTGTTTGGAAACTTTCCCAGAATTTGGAAGTGAAAAGACCGCCACGGTCCGAACCGATCTCCTTCGGAATACCGTGGAGTGAAACAATTCTAGAGATATACAACTCTGCTAACTGACTAGCAGTGATAGTCTCTTTGACAGGCAGAAAGTGTGCAACTTTAGAGAGCTGGTCGACGACGACAAGAATAGCATCGTGACCCTTCTGTGACCTGGGAAGTCCTGTAACGAAATCCATCTGAACCTTATCCCATTTCCATAGAGGAATAGGAAGTGGTTGCAGAATTCCAGCTGGCTTCTGATGTTCTGCTTTAACGCGTCGACACACATCACATTCAGCAACATAACGAGCAATGTCCTGCTTCATTTTAGACCACCAGTACCTTTGACGGAGATCACGATACATCTTGGTGCTACCCGGATGAATAGACAGCGGGGTATCATGTGCCTCCTTCATGACCTTGTCAGTCATAAGTTCGAAACGAGGTACGACAATGCGGTTTCTGAAATACAAGGTTCCATCTTCAGACAGCGAGAAATCCCTATACTTTACAAGGTGAAGGTCTTTCTTCATCAGATCAATTTCAGCATGTTTAGCTTGCGCATCCTTAACAGCTTTCTCGAGATCTGGTTGTATCACAAGGTTATTAAGAGAACCCTGTGGAACAATACGGAGATTCAGCTTGCATAGTTCTTCAAAAATACGAGGTTGAGCTCGCCTAACCATGAGGTTGTCGCAATAGGACTTGCGGCTTAAGGCATCAGCCATCACATTAGCCTTGCCAGGGGTATAGGAAATACCCAAATCATAGTCCGCAATGGGCTCCATCCATCTTTGCTGACGGAGGTTTAGAGAAGGTTGAGTGAACAAGTACTTCAGACTTTTATGATCCATGTATATCTCACAACGATTACCGAGAAGGTAATGTCGCCACAACTGCAATGCATAGATCACAGCAGCTAGTTCTAGATCATGTACCGGATAATTCTCTTCATGTGGGCGCAACTGACGAGAGCCGTAAGCAATCACTTTACGCTCTTGCATTAGGACACAGCCTAATCCTTCACGGGATGCATCACAATAAATCACAAAGTCTTTGCGGGTATCTGGAGGAGAAAGTACTGGGGCAGATGTTAGCTTGTCTTTGAGTGCTTGAAAACTTTCCTGACATTTTTCTGGCCATTCAAACTTAACGCCCTTGTGAAGCAGATCAGTCAGGGGCTTAGCAATCTTAGAAAAATTCTCAACAAATCGACGGCAATAGCTTGCTAGGCCGAGAAAACTTCTCACTTGCTTGACGTTCTTTGGAGGAGTCCAGTCCAGAATAGCCTGAACTCGTTCTGGGTTAACGGCAATGCCATCTTTGGAAATTACATGACCAAGGTACGTTACTTCAGAAAGCCAGAATTCACATTTGGAGTATTTGGCATACAACTGGTGTTCTCGGAGCCTTTCCAGTACAAGACGGAGGTGTTCAACATGTTCTTCCTTATTCTTCGAATATACTAGAATATCATCTAGATAAACCACGACGAACTTGTCGAGGTAATCCATGAAGATGTAATTCATCAGACGGGAGAATGTGGCTGGAGCATTTGTTAGGCCAAATGACATGACGGTGTACTCGTAGGAGCCATAACGAGTAACAAATGCAGTCTTGGGAATATCCTCTTCACGAACACGGATCTGATGGTATCCCAATCTCAAATCAAGCTTAGAGAATACTGAGGAACCGGCAAGTTGATCATACAAATCATTGATCCGGGGAAGCGGATATTTGTTCTGGATTGTGGCTTGGTTAATGGGCCGATAATCCTGAACCAATCGGTTAGTTCTATCCTTCTTCTTAACGAAGAGTGAAGGTGCTCCCCAAGCAGAGGAACTAGGGCGGATGAAACCTTTTTTAAGTGACGTGTCGATTTCTTCCTTAAGTTCAAGAAGGTGGTGCGGAGGCATCTTGTAAGGACGCTTCGCAATAGGGGTAGTGCCAGGTTTCAAGTCGATGACGAACTCAACAGCTCTAGCAGGGGGTATTCCTGGAAGTTCTTCTGGAAATACATCTTGAAAATCACGAACAACTGGAACGTTGTCGATGCCTTCAAGAGGTGAAGCGTTCAATGCATTCAGAACATATATCTGGCTCTCAGCATCTTGAGCTATTCGGGCGGAGTATTTGACTATCTGGCCAGAAGGGTGTGTGAGCTGGACTGTCTTAGTAGCACAGTCAATCAAAGCATTATGGGCTGTCAACCAGTCCATACCGAGAATAATGTCTATGTCGGAAGGTCCAAGTACAATGAGAGAAACCGGAAAAAGTAGACCTCCAATCTCGATGTGGTTGTGAGGGCTTAGCATTGTGGTTTGCCACTTGGATCTCGGGGACTGAACCATTAGAGGAGTGGGTAATTCTTCCAAGTATAACTCATGTGACTGAGCAAATTGTTGGGACACAAAAGCATGCGATGCTCCTGAATCGAAGAGAACAGAGGCTGGTACTGAATTCACAGGGAGTGTTCCCAGCACGATAGTCGGTTCCTTCTGAGCCTTTTCAGCATTAACGTGATTGGCGTAGCCAAGTACAACAGCAGACGGTATGGTATTACGGTTTCTGAATCGGCGGTTTCGACAACCCTTCTTACGACCATTAGGAGGACGTGGCGCAACTTGATGAGAATCCATAGCATTAGGCGGTCCATCATGAACCGTAAGCTGTCTTGGCGGTGAAGGCAGACGAGGTGCAACATAAGACGGTCTTGGTGTTGGAGCAGGTCGGTGATGAACATTGTGTGGGATCCAGACTCGACGTTTCTGAACAGGCTGACCCGAGGATGAGCCAGCTCCATGAGTGCGCTTGAGCGACTCCTGGTACTCAGTCAGAGCTGTTTCAATTTGGAAAGATTTGCTGACAAGCATTGCGAAGTCTGTGAAATCATGGACAACAAGTGCAAGTTTTATATCGGTACGCAGTCCTTCACGGAATTTCTCCTGCTTGCGAGTGTCAGTGTCGACATCATCCGCAGCATAGCGGGATAATTCAAGGAATTTCCTCTGATATTCATCCACAGTCATTTTGCCCTGAGTAAGTTTGCGGAACTCCTGCTTCTTCTGGTCCATCAGACCTTGAGGAATGTAACGTGCATGAAAAGCTGACTGAAATTCCTGCCAAGTGGTTACAGTGTCTGCAGGCAACATAGCCTTGTGGCTTTCCCACCATTGAGCAGCTGAACCCCTTAGGTGATACGTCGCATAGGTGACGTAACTATCAGGGATAACATTAGCCGACTTCAACTGAAAGGCAATGTCACGGAGCCAATCATCAGCATCCATTGGATCAGTCGAGCTGCGAAAAGTGGACGGATTGAGGCGCACAAATTCTGCCAGAGTTATTGGAACATTCTGTTGCTGAGCATTCTGAGTTGGGAATTGAGCCAATACTCCGGTCATAAACTGACGGTTAAGCTCAAACTGCTGACGGTTGAGTTCAAACTGCTGCATCATGGTGGCAATATAGGGTGGAGGTGGAGGATCGTCAGCCATCCTGCCAAATCAACAGGGGCAGTTTAGCAAGAAAGACTGCATGTGTAAGGAGTTATTCAGGACGTAACACGAGAGATGAACAGGAAGGGCATTAGATGTAAAATAGTAGTCGTTGAAAGACATACCAATCCATGCACAGAGTCGGGTACATGCGGACAGCACATAGGCGCAAATTTAGAAGCTAGACATGCTAGGCGGCGCGCAGGCACGCGGTAAGGAAGTACACAACGAGACATAGCAGAGGCTACATCAACGTCGGAGAAAACTATTGGAGCGAGGAATCTGCAAGTGACAAAATAGGGTGCCCTCGATAAAAGGATCCCATAAGCAGAACCTGGTCCACAATCTCGAAGCAAGGGGGGGATAATTCAGAACACCGGGTGGATGTGATCACGAGAACCTAATGTTGAAGTTAGTAAAATTTTAACCCGAATAGAAGAGAGATCAGAGTCCCAGATTAAAGGTCGAGGAGTAAAAGATCCTAATACCACCCAATTGGCGACGTGGGCCCGTAAGCCACACAGCCAGGTTAGTAAAACAATTTTCGGTTACTAGACTCAACTTCGGCCAAGGAGTTGGAAAGGGGAGTTCCTACAGTCAGTCGGCTCTGATACCAACTTGTGACGCCCCCGGCCCAATCGTGCACTAATCATACACGCAAATGCACACGATCAAGCCTAAGGACTCACGAGAAGATATCACAACACAACTCTAATACATGAATAAAGTCATACAAGCTTTATATTACAAGCCAGGGGCCTCGAGGGCTCGAATACATAAGCTTGCGAACAAGCGTCAGCGGAAGCATCAGATATCTGTGTACAGATATGAAACAGAAACAGAAAGGCCTTTAGAAAGGCGGGGCAAAATAAAACACTACGATCGAAAGGCGTAGGCCTCCTGCCTGGGACCCTCCGATCCTACTCCTGGTCGTCAGTCAACTCATAGCAGAATCCATCCTCTGGGTAGTAGTAGTAGCGATCGTCGGCAGGGCAGCTGTCTCAGGGGCTCCGTCATCTTGGTCACGATAAACTGATATGGGGAGAAAAGGAAAACAAAGCAACCGTGAGTACTCAGAAGTACTCAGCAAGCAAGGATCTACACTACATATGCAACATTTTCAAGGGGAGGCTGTATATGTGGACTGGGCTGCAGAAATGCAAGAATAGAGAGAAGGCCTAGTCCTATCGAAGGCTAGCATCTTCAGAGGTCTTGCAGCAGTAGAAGAGAGTAGAACAGTACAATATAATGTAGTAGTATCATTAAGTCTCAACCTCACCCAGAGATCCTTTCTCGACTCCCTGCGAGAAAGCAATCCCAGAGCCATACAGTCATCAACCTCGTCCGGAGATCCCTTCTCGACTCCCTGCGAGAAGCAATCCCAGAGCCATAGTATCCAAGTATCCAATTCTAAATTGTATCAATCAGGATACAACTCCGAGTGTCCTTTACCGTAGGACAGGCTATCGGTAGAAGTTTTCTTCCCTGCAGGGGTGCACCAACTTACCCAACACGCTCGATTAACTCCGGCCGGACACACTTTCCTGGGTCATGCCCGGCCTCGGCCAAACGACACATCGCAACCCTACCTACAGCTCAGCAGAGAGGTCCCCGCCGGTCTACATCCTATGCGCAAGGGGGTCTTGGCCATCGCCCCTCGCCCTCCGGGTCGTTGCGTGCCGGGCGAACCAGGCTCCACCCCTCAGGATGGTGCCGGCCCAGCCCGGCCGCAGTGCTGAACTGGACGTCTGACAGAGCTTTCGGCTGATGCATACGATGCAGAACGCCCATACTATGCCCACGTGATGGTTAGTGCTATCAGACCAGAGGTCTGCTCGGATCAAATATCCAAATCGTTAGGACTAGGGGCTTGCAGTAACGAGCAGAGACTCACGAAAGATGTGACCCCGTCTCCCCGTCTCGAGGACTTGCTGCAAGGGTTAAGAATGCCCGGCCGCGCCTCGTATTCACCACTCGGGCACCACACTGGCACCCGTCTTCACAACACTCGCCTCTCAGGCGCACGCGGGTACCCCTCAGGGCCGACCCGCCTATCCAAGGAACAGTGTAAAGTCCAAGTATCCGTGTGTCCATAACATCAGGGGAATCCGAGGTATCACCCTCGTTGGATTCCTACTCGATGTGTCTGTCAAGGTGAACTCGGAGGAATCACCCTCGCTGGGTTCACACTTGAGGTGTTGTACGACAGCGTCGTTATCGGAAGCGGTGAAGGAGGAATCACCCTCGATGACCACGACCGAATAACTACTCTACAGAGTTAACATCCGAAGTGCTACAAGAGGTTTCACCCTCGGCACTCGATAGTAACGCTGCAGTGTCGTTACCACTAAGGGGGGTGATGTGCGGTGTCGGGGCCTGGTCTTCAATTCCCGTTGATCGGGTCTTCTGACGATCCAGCGCGGCAGTCGGGATAAGTGGGGTCACTGATAGGTCTCTACCCAGCCTATACTAAACAGTTTTAGGATATGCAGGTAATTATCCACATCAGGTTACAATAAACAGGCTATGCATCAGAATAGGTAAAGCAGCAGCAGCAACAATTCTAATGCAAGCATGAGAAATAGAATGGGCGATATCGGGATGATCAAAGGGGGGGGGGCTTGCCTGGTTGCTCGGCGGCAAGGGCAAGGTCTTCAGGGGTCGTCGAACTCCGGAGCTGCGTCGGTACCGGCTCTATCGAGAGAGAAGAGGGGGAGGAAACAGTATAAATATAGAGCAAACATGAGCAACACAAAGCATGACATGATAATGTGCAGTGTTGGGTGTGTTCTAACGTGTGGTTGCACGTCACCGAGGAAGGAGGAATCCATCCGGGAATGTTTTCCCGGTTCCGGACATTTGTCAGACAGATGACCGAAGAGGGACGATTGCATGTTCGGATAGTTAGGGACGCGTGACGGACGAACGGAGCGCGGATTCGAATTCGTCTCGTCGTTCTGAGCAACTTTCATGTACAAAGTTTTTCCATCGGAGTTACGGATTATTTAATATGATTTTCTAAAGTATTTATTAATTTCTGGAATTTATTTAAATAGGTTGACTAAGTCAAATGGTCCAGTCAGCAGATCCAGTCAGCGTTGACTGGGTCAAGGTTGACCAGTCAACAGGGTCAAGGGGGACCCACATGTCATAGTCTACTAACACTAATTAACAGATTAATTAGACTAACTATTTAATTAGTTTAATTAAACAAAAATAATTAAGTTAATTATTCATTTAATTAAATAAATAATTAATATTTATTTATTTATAATTCCGTTTTAAACAGGGGTTGGGCCCCGTTCATCAGTGGCACAGCCGGACTTGTCCGGGCTGTGCCCGTTCGGTGCGCTGGACACGTCCGACGTCCCAGATGCGCGCGTGCGCGCGCGGGCACAGGCGACGGCGAGCGATCGAGGCGAGGCCAGGGGGAGGGCGTGGCCAGGCGGGGCACGATCGGGGAGGTGAGGCGGCGCCGGCGGCGCCGGAGGCGAGCGCGTGCGGGTGCGGTGGCGCGAGCGGCGGCGGCAACAGGCAGGGGCCGAGGCGGGCGAGCGGGAGGCGTGCGTGCGCTGGTGAGCACGGCAGGCGCGAGGCCGTGGCGAGCGGCGCGTGCTTGCGCGGCGAGGCAGCGCGGGAAGCGCGCGGTCGGGCGCTCGTGGGGACTAGGGAGAGAGGGGGGGCGGTGGCTCACAGTGGGCCAGACGAGGAGGGCAGCGTGCGTGGGGAGGCCGGCGAGGGAGAGGGCGAGGCGTGGCGAGGTCCGGCGCGACGAGGAGGAGGCGAGGAGGCAACGGCGACGGCGAAGGGCGTCGGGGATGGGCGCCGGCGTCGAGGCGCGTTGGGGCGATGATGAGGACGTAAGCGTGGAGGGCCGAAGGGGGCGTGGAGGCCGGGTGTTGCGGTGTCCGGCGAGGTCGGGTGGGGTGGTCGGCGACGAGGCCGGGGCGCACACGGGCGGCGAGCGGCGACGGGCCTCCCTCACGATCTCGATCCAGTTCTGGATTGGATCGGGGGGGGGGGGAGTGTGTGTGGCGTGCGTGTTGTGTGTCGGTGGAGGGGGCCAGGGGGGGGGTGGGGGTTATGGGGATGGGGTGGGCCGGCCGGCTGGGCTTTGGCCCAGCTGGGCCGGGGGGGTTTCTCCTTTTTCCTTTTTTCTGTTTCTTTGTCTTTTTCTTTTTTTCTTATTCATATATCTCTGTTTAGTAAATAGTTAGGCCCCAAACCGAATTTTGTAAAAAGGGAGACCTGTCCATAAATACCAGTGCTTTATACCCTAACACCAAAAACTAGTTTGGACAAAACATCATTTCATACTTAAGTTAGATTTAATAAATGGTTATTAAATATTGTTTTTAGTCGCTGTTTGAAGATGTTTGAGTCACTTACCCAACTCCAATGATGTTGGTTTCAATTTTAGAATTGTCTCTGATTTATTTGCTATTTAATGAACAATTTAGTTTCTATGTTGGACAACTTTTATTTTCCACTTTCATTTAAATTTGAATTTGAGGTTAGGAGTTGAAAAGCATTATGATGCAAATGATGATCATGCACTGTTAAACATGATGACATGGCATAATCAAAAGGGTGATTACTGTAGTTAACCACTGAGGGTGTTACAGTTTTAGACCTCAGTAATTGTTATTTGGTGCCAGCGTTGAGCATGAGCATTATATCTGGATCTTGTTTATTGCGAGATGGTTATTCATTTAAGTCAGAGAATAATGGTTGTTCTATTTATATGAGTAATATCTTTTATGGTCATGCACCTTTGATGAATGGTCTATTCTTGTTGAATCTCAAATGTAGTGATACACATATTCATAATATTGATGCCAAAAGATGCCATGTTGATAATGATAGTGCAACATACTTGTGGCACTGCCGTTTAAGTCATATTGGTGTAAAGCGCATGAAGAAACTCCATGTGGATGGACTTTTGGAATCACTTGATTATGAATCATTTGATACTTGCAAACCATGCCTCATGGGCAATATGACTAAAACTCCGTTCTCCGGAACAATGAAGTGAGCTAATGACTTATTGGAAATAATACATACCGATGTATGCGGTCCAATGAGTGTTGAGGCATGCGGTGGGTATCGTTATTTTCTAACCTTCACAGATGATTTGAGTAGGTATGGGTATATCTACTTGATGAAACACAAGTCTGAAACATTTGAAAAGTTCAAAGAATTTCAGAGTGAAGTGGAGAATCATCGTAGCAAGAAAATAAAGTTTCTACGATCTGATCGCGGAGGCGAATATTTGAGTTACGAGTTTGGCCTTCATTTAAGACAATGTGGAATTGTTTCACAACTCACGCCACCTGGAACACCACAGCGTAATGGTGTGTCCGAATGTTGTAACCGTACTTTATTAGATATGGTGTGTTCTATGATGTCTCTTACCGATTTGCTTTATCATTTTGGGGTTATGCATTAGAGACAACCGCATTCACGTTAAATAGGGCACCGTCTAAATCCGTTGAGACGACACCGTATTAACTATGGTTTGGCAAGAAACCTAAGATGTCACTTCTTAAAGTTTGGGGATGTGATGCTTATGTCAAAAGGCTTCAACCTGATAAGCTCGAACCCAAAGCGGAGAAGTGCGTATTCATATGATACCCTAAAGAAACTATTGGGTATACCTTCTACCAAAGATCCGAAGACAAGATCTTTGTTGCTAAGAATGGGTCATTTCTAGAGAAGGAGTTTCTCTTGAAATAAGTGAGTGGGAGGAAAGTAGAACTTGATGAGGTAATTGTACCTTCTCTCGAATTGGAAAGTAACACATCAGAGAAAACCGTTCCCATGATGCCTACACCAACTAGAGAGGAAGCTAATGATGATCATGAAGCTTCAGATCAAGTTACTACTGAACCTCGTAGGTAGGCCAGAACACGTACCGCACGAGAGTGGTATGGTAATCCTGGCTTGGAAGTCATGTTGTTAGACAACGGCGAGCCTAGGAACTATGAAGAAGCTATGATGAGCCCAAATTCCGACAAATGGCTTGAGGCCATGAAATCTGAGATAGGATCCATGTATGAGAAAAAAGTGTGGACTTTGGTGAACTTGCCCGATGATCGACAAGCCATTAAGAATGAAAGGATCTTCAAGAGGAAGACAGACGCTGATGGTAATATCACTGTCTACAAAGCTCGACTTGTCGCAAAAGGTTTTCGACAAATTCAAGGGGTTGACTATGATGAGACTTTCTCACCCGTAGCGATGCTTAAGTCTGTCAGAATCATGTTAGCAATTGCTGCATTTTATGATTATGAAATTTGGCAAATGGACGTCAAAACTGCATTCCTTAACGGGTTTCTTAAAGAAGAGTTGTATATGATGCAAGCAGAAGGTTTTGTCGATCCTAAAGGTGCTAACAAAGTGTGCAAGCTCTAGCGATCCATCTATGGACTAGTGCAAGCATCTCGGAGTTGGAATATACGCTTTGATGATGTGATCAAAGCATTTGATTTTATACAGACTTACGGTGAAGCCTGTATTTACAAGAAAGTGAGTGGGAGCTCTGTAGCATTTCTGATATTATATGTGGATGACATATTGCTGATTGGAAATGATATAGAATTTCTGGATAGCATAAAAGGATACTTGAATAAGAATTTTTCAATGAAAGACCTCGGTGAAGCTGCTTACATATTGGGCATCAAGATCTATAGGGATAGATCGAGACGCTTAATAGGACTTTCACAAAGCACATACCTTGACAAAGTCCTGAAGAAATTCAAATGGACCAGTCAAAGAAAGGGTTCTTGCCTGTGTTGCAAGGTGTGAAATTGAGTCAGACTCAAAGTCCGACCACGGCAGAAGATAGAGAGAGAATGAAAGTCATTCCCTATGCCTCAGCCACAGGTTCTATAATGTATGCCATGCTGTGTACCAGACCTGATGCGTGCCTTGCCATAAGTTTGGCAGGGAGGTACCAAAGTAATCCAAGAGTGGATCACTGGACAGCGGTCAGGAATATCCTGAAGTTCCTGAAAAGGACCAAGGATATGTTTCTCGTTTATGGAGGTGACGAAGAGCTCATTGTAAAGGGTTAAGTCGATGCTAGCTTCGACATAGATCCGGATGACTCTAAGTCACAAACCAGATACATATTTATATTGAATGCTGGAGCTATCAGTTGGTGCAGTTCCAAGCAGAGCGTCGTGGGGGGATCTACGTGTGAAGCGGAGTACATAGCTGCTTCGGAAGCAGTGCATGAAGGAGTTTGGATGAAAGAGTTCATATCCGATCTGGGTGTAATACCCAGTGCATCGGGTCCAATGACAATCTTTTGTGACAACACTGGAGCAATTGCCTTAGCGAAGGAATCCAGGTTTCACAAGAGAACCAAACACATCAAGAGATGCTTCAACTCCATTCGTGAAAAGGTCAAGGATGGAGACATAGAAATTTGCAAAATACATACGGATCTGAATGTGGCAGACCCGTTGATTAAACCTCTTCCGCGAGCAAAACATGATCAGCACTAAGACTCCATGGGTGTTACATTCATTACAATGTAATCTAAATTATTGACTCTAGTGCAAGTGGGAGACTGATGGTAATATGCCCTAGAGGCAATAATAAAGTTGTTATTATTATATTTCCTTATTCATGATAAAAGGTTTATTATTCATGCTAGAATTGTATTGACCGGAAACTTAAATACATGTGTGGATACATAAACAAATACCGTGTCCCTAGTGAGCCTCTATTAGACTAGCTCGTTGATCAGAGATGGTTAAGGTTTCCTAACCATAGACATGAGTTGTCATTTGATAATGGGATCACTTCATTAGAAGAATGATGTGATGGACAAGACCCAACCGTTAGCATAACATATGATCGTTCAGTTTATTGTTACTTCTTTCTTAATGTGAAATACATGTTTCTTCGACCATGAGATCATGCAACTCCCAGACTCCGGAGGAATGCCTTGTGTGCCATCAAACGTCACAACGTAACTGGGTGATCATAAAGGTGCTCTACAGGTATCTCTGAAGGTGTTTGTTGGATTGGCATGGATTGAGACTGGGATTTGTCACTCCGTATGACGGAGTGGTATCTCTGGGCCCTCTCGGTAATACAACATCACAAGAAGCTTGCAAGCAAAGTAACTAAGGAGTGAGTTACAGGATGATGTATGACGGAACGAGTAAAGAGACTTACCAGTAACGAGATTGAACTAGGTATGGAGATACCAACGATCGAATCTCGGGCAAATAACATACCGACGGACAAAAGGAACTACGTATGTTGTCATAAAGGTTCGATCGATAAAGATCTTCGTAAATTATGTAGGAACCAATATGGGCATCCAGGTTCCGCTATTGGCTATTGACCGAAGAAGCGTCTCTGTCATGTGTACATCATTCTCGAACCCGTAGGGTTCGCACGCGTAACGTTCGTTGACGATATAGTATTATATGAGTTATGTATGTTGCTGACCGAATGTTGTTCGGAGTCCTGGATGAGATCACGGACATGACGAGGAGCTCCGTAATAGTCCGGAGGTAAAAATTGATATATGGGTGATTGCGGCTAGAACTACGTCGGTATTTCCCCAAAGACGAAGGGATGATGCAGCACAGCTATGGTAGGTATTTCCCTCAGTGCTGAGACCAAGGTTATCGAACCAGTAGGAGAACCACGCAACACTACGTGAACGGCACCTGCACACAAAGAACAAATACTTGCAACCCGACGTGTAGAAGGAGTTGTCAATCCCTTTCGGGTAGCGGCGCCAGAAATTGGCAAACGGACGTGAGAAAGTTGTAATAAATTGATAGATGCGAATAAAAGCAAATAAAATTCAGTGAGGTATTTTTGGGTTTTTGATAATATAGATATGAAAATAAAAGATGCAAATAAATAAAAAGGCAAATAGCAATATAGATCTGAAAGTATATGATGGGAAAATAGACCCGGGGGCCGTAGATTTCACTAGTGGCTTCTCTCGAGAAAAATAGCATACGGTGGGTAAACAAATTACTGTTGGGCAATTGATAGAACTTCAAATAATCATGACGATATCCAGGCAATGATCATGATATAGGCATCACGTCCAAGATTAGTAGACCGACTCCTGCCTGCATCTACTACTATTACTCCACACATCGACCGCTATCCAGCATGCATCTAGTGTATTAAGTTCATGGAGAAACGGAGTAATGCAATAAGAACAATGACATGATGTAGACAGGATCTATTCATGTAGGAATTAGACCCCATCTTGTTATCCTTAATGGCAACGATACATACATGTCATTTCCCCTTCTATCACTAGGATTGAGCACCGTAAGATCGAACCCATCACAAAGCACCTCTTTCCATGGCAAGAAAAATCGATCTAGTCGGTCTAACTAAACCAAAGATTTGAAGAAGAAATACGAGGCTATAAGTAATCATGCATATAAGAGATCAAAAGACTCAAATAACTTTCATGGATAAAAAGATAGATCTGATCATAAACTCAAAGTTCATCGGATCCCAACAAACACACCGCAAGAAGAGTTACATCAAATAGATCTCCAAGAGACAATTGTATTGAGAATCAAAAGAGAGAGAGGAAGCCATCTAGCTACTAACTACGGACACGAAGGTCTACAATGAACTACTCACGCATCATCGGAGAGGCACCAATGAGGATGATGAACCCCTCCGTGATGGTGTCTAGATTGGATCTGTGGTTTCTGGAACTTGCGGCGGCTGGAATTGTTTTTCGTCGACTCCCCTAGGGTTTTTGGACGTCCATGGTATTTATAGAGCAAAGAGGTGGTGCGGGAGGCGGCCGAGGTGGGCACAACCCACCTGGGCGCTCCTGGGCCCCCAGACGTGCCCTGGTGGGTTGTGCTCCCACTTGGAGCCCCCCTCAGGTACTTTCTTGGCCCATCGTGTGTCTTCTGGTCCAGAAAAAATCACCAAAAAGTTTTGCTGCGTTTGGACTCCGTTTGGTATTGATTTTCTGCGAAGTAAAAAACAAGCAAAAAACAGCAAGTGGCACTGGGCGCTATGTCAATAGGTTAGTCCCAAAAAATGATATAAAGTTGCTATAAAATGATTGTAAAACATCCAAGAATGATAATATAACATCATGGAACAATAAAAAATTATAGATACGTTGGAGACGTATCAGCATCCCCAAGCTTAATTCCTGCTCGTCCTCGAGTAGGTGAATGATAAAAACAGAATTTTTGATGTGGAATGCTGCCTAACATGTTCATCACATATTCTTTTCTTTATACATGGACATTTGGACTTTTATATGATTCAAAGCAATAGTCTAGTTTTGACATGAAGATTTCAATACTCAAGCATATCAACAAACAACCATGTCCTTCAAAATACCAATACTAAAGCAAGTTATCCCTAGCCCATTATGCTCAATCATTGATCCATTCATGAAACACACTCGCATATTAGCTACACCCAATGCTCAAGTACGATCATAGTGCCCCTTAGTTGGTGCTTTATAAGAGAAGATGGAGACTCAAAATAAAAATTGCATAAAGTAAATAGAAAGGCCCTTCGCAGAGGGAAGTAGGGATTTGTAGAGGTGCCAGAGCTCAAAGCAAAAAAGATAGAGATAAAAACATTTTGGGTGGCATGCTTTTCCTGTCAACGAAAACGACCGAGTAATTCCCACACTTTCCATGCTAGATATATCATAGGCGGTTCCCAAACAGAAAATAAAGTTTATTCCTTTTTCCACCATACTTTCACATTCCACGGCTAACCGAATCCACGGTTGCCGTCCATACCAACACTTTCCAAGGAATTTATTATTTGACAACATAAAGTAAATTCATTTTTCATTTCGGGACTGGGCATCCCTAATACCTTTGCCGTGCTCTCGTGCAATGACAAGTGAATAAACACTCATCTTGAGAATAACACATCTAGTATGGAAAATATTGGTCACCCCCTGCCGCTTCATGAGAGGTACGAGCACACAAAAGAGAAATTTATTTTGAAAATTAGAGATGGCACATACAAATTTGCTTAGAACGACAAAAGAATACCGCATATAGGTAGGTATAGTGGACTCATATGGCAAATCTGGGTTTAAGGATTTTGGATGCACAAGTAGTGATCATACTTAGTTCAAATGAAGGCTAGCAAAAGATTGAGAAGCATCCAACCAAGAAACGAAAAATCTCGTAAGCGAGCATTAAGCATAACTAACACCGAATAATGCACCACAAGTAGGATATAATTTCATTGCATAACTATTGACTTTCGTGCTTGCATAGGGAATCACAAGCCTTAACATCAATATTCTTACTAAGCCATAATTACTCATTAACATGACTCACATATTATATCATCATATCGCAGACTAATTTTATATGTTGCTTTTGATAGCTCAAACAAATCTAAGTGAAGAACATGAGCATAAAAAATTTTCTTCTCTCAAAATAATTTAAGTGAAGCATGAGAGAGTTTCTTAAATTTTTTACTAACTCTAAAATAAATCTAAGTGAAGCATGAGAGCATTTCTTCAAAAATACTAAAGCACACCGTGCTCAAAAAAGATATAAGTGAAGCACTAGAGCAATTCCAAAGCTCATAAAGATTTAAGTGAAGCATAGAGAGAAATTCTAACAAATCATGGCATAATTTTGGCTCTCTCAAATAGGTGTGTCCAGAAAGGATACTTGACTTAAAAATAAAATCAAAACAAGCAAAGACTCATATCATACAAGACGCTCCAAGCAAAACTCATGATATGTGACGAATAAAAATATAGCTCCAAGTAAAATACCGATGGTCGTTAGAAGAAAGAGGGGATGCCACTCGGGGCATCCCCAAGATTAGTTGCTTATTCCTCTTTTGAATAATAACTTGGGGTGCCATGGGGCATCCCCAAGCTTAGGCTCTTCTTACTCCTTATTCCTTCATCCATTGTGATCTCACCCAAAACTTGAAAACTTCAATGACACAAAACTCAACAAAACCTTCGTGAGATCCGTTAGTATAAGAAAACTAATCTTTACTTTAAGTAATGTATAAAAACAATTCAAATTTTGTTTTGCATTATATCTACTTTATTCTAACTTTACCATGGCTTATAACCTCCAATACAAACCATAGATCCATCAAAATAAGCACACAATGCAAAGAAAACAGAATCTGTTAAAAACAGAACAGTCTGCAAAGATATGAATTGTTTTCATACTTATGTAACTCCAAAAATTATGAAAACTGAGGAAAACGTATGAAATTTTTATATAAATCTTGTGTAAAAAATTCAGAATTGTTCGTCTCTTATGTGAATTTTGAAAATTATTTTACTCGACGTAAAAGTTTCTGTTTTCCAACAAGATCAAATCAACTATCACCCAACATGATCCCAAAGGCTTTGCTTGGCACAAACACTAACTAAAACATAAAAAACACAATCATAACAATAGCATAATTGTGCAAACACACAAGAACAGAAATAAAAAGACAAAAATAAATTTTATTCATTGGGTTACCTCCCAACAAGCGCTATCGTTTTATGCCCTTAGCTAGGCATAATGCATAGATCTAAGTATTGTCATCTTTGTTTCTAGGTCTGTAAGATGCCCTCATGATTGATTCATATGGTGGCTTAATCCATGTTCTAGGGAAGTGTTCCATACCCTTTCTCAAAGGAAATTGGAATTTGATGTTCCCTTCTTTCATATCAATCACGACACCTATAGTGCGTAAAAACGGTCTACCAAGAATAATTGGACAAGACGGATTGCAATCAATATCGAGAACAATAAAATCTATGGGCACATAATTCCTATTTACAAGAATAAGAACATCATTAATTCTTCCCATAGGCTTTTTAATAGTAGAATCCGCCAAGTGCAAATTTAAAGAACATTCTTCAATATCTGTAAGACCAAGCACATCACATAAAGATTTCGGAATTGTGGAAACACTAGCACCCAAATCACACAAAGCAAAACACTCATAATTTTTAATCTTGACTTTGATAGTAGGTTCCCATTCATCATGTAATTTTCTAGGAATTGAAATCTCTAATTCCAACTTTTCTTCCAAAGCTTTCATCATAGCATCAACAATATGTTTAGTGAAAGCTTTATTTTGTTCATAAGCATGGGGTGAATTTATCATGGATTGCAACAAAGAAATACAATCAATCAAAGAGCAATTATCATAATTAAAGTCTTTGTAATCCAAAAGAGTGGGCACATCACTAGTTAAAGTTTTGACCTCTCCAAACCCACTTTTATCAATTTTCTCAACAAGATTTTCACCCTCCGAATTATCGGGACGCCTTCTAACTAAAGTTGACTCTTCTTCAGTCCCTTTTCATCAATTTTAATTTTACTAAACAAGGAATAAATATAAGAAACACCAATCACTTTAAGATCTTCATCATTTTTATGAAAGCAATCACTGCAAAATGCTTTTTCTAAAAATTCTCTTCTAGCTCTAAGCATAGTGGTTCGTTTCTTACTTTCATACATAGAAACATATAAAGCTTTAATTGATTCCTCAACCTTAGGCACAAAAAATTTCATCTTGAGATTTTCTACATCATGAGAAATTCTATCAATGCTTCTAGACAAATCATCAATCTTACTCAATTTTTCTTCCATCGTAGTATTAAAATTCTTTTGAGCAATGATAAATTCTTTAATATTATTCTCAAGATCAGAGGTGTTCCTATTATTATTATAAGAAGGATTACCATAATTATTAGAGGAATTACTAGGAAAAGGCCTAGGATTAAAATTACCTCTATAAGCATTGTTATTAAAATTATTGCGCGAAACAAAATTCACATCTATGACATCACTATTTTGCTCAATCAAAGTAGACAAAGGCACATCATTAAGATCAATAGGGGCACTTTTATTAGCAACCAATTTCATAAGAGCATCAACTTTTTCACTCAAAGTAGAAATTTCTTCAACCGAATTAACCTTTTTACTAGTAGGAGCTCTTTCGGTATGCCATTGTGAATAATTTGCCATAATATTATCAAGCAATTTAGTAGCTTCACCCAAAGTAATTTCCATAAAAGTACCACCGCGGCGGAATCTAAAAGATTTATAGAAACAAAATTCAATCCCGCATAAAAATTTTGTATGATCATCCAAAGATTTAAACCATGGGTAGGACAATTTCTTAGCATCAATTTCATTCTTTCCCAAGATTGCACAACATGTTCATGCTCAAGTTGCTTAAAATTCATGATTTGCGTCCTAAGGGAGATAATTTTCGCGGGAGGAAAATACTTAGTAATAAAAGCATCTTTGCACTTATTCCAAGAATAGATACTATTGCAAGGCAAAGAAGAAAACCAAAATTTTGCACGATCTCGCAAATAAAACGGGAATAATTTCAACTTCACAATATCATTGTCCACATATTTTTTCTTTTGCATATCGCATAATTCCATGAATGTGTTAAGATGGGACGCGACATCCTCACTAGGAGTACCAGAAAATTGATCTTTCATGACAAGATTCAACAAAGCGACATTAATATCACAAGACTCCGCACTAGTGGCGGGAGGAGCAATCGGAGTGCTAATAAAATCATTGTTGTTGGTATTGGAGAAATCACACAACTTGGTGTTCTCTTGAGTCATCGTGACTACACAACAAGATTGCACTCAAAAACAGACCTGACGAGAAAACGGCGAATGAAAAAGAGGGCGAATAAAATGGCAAATTTTGGTGAAGTGGGGGAGATGAAAACGAGAGGCAAATGGCAAATAATGTAAATTGCAAGGAGATGAGATTTGTGAATAGGAACCTGGTAGATGTTGATGATGTCTCCCCGGCAACGGCGCCAGAAATTCCTTTTGATTGCGGCTAGAACTACGTCGGTATTTCCCCAAAGAGCAAGGGATGATGTAGCACAGCTACGGTAGGTATTTCCCTTAGTGATGAGACCAAGGTTACCGAACCAGTAGGAGAACCACGCAACACTACGTGAACGGCACCTGCACACAAAGAACAAATACTTGCAACCCGACGTGTAAAAGGGGTTGTCAATCCCTTTCGGGTAGCGGTGCCAGAAATTAGCAAACGGGCGTGAGAAAGTTGTAATAAATTGATAGATGCGAATAAAAGCAAATAAAATTCAGTGAGGTATTTTTGGGTTTTTTATAATATAGATATGAAAATAAAAGATGCAAATAAATAAAAAGGCAAATAGCAATATAGATCTGAAAGTATATGATGGGAAAATAGACCCGGGGGCCGTAGATTTCACCAGTGGCTTCTCTCGAAAAAAATAGCATACGGTGGGTAAACAAATTACTGTTGGGCAATTGATAGAACTTCAAATAATCATGACGATATCCAGGCAATGATCATTATATAGGCATCACGTCCAAGATTAGTAGACCGACTCCTGCCTGCATCTACTACTATTACTCCACACATCGACCGTTATCCAGCATGCATCTAGTGTATTAAGTTCATGGAGAAACGGAGTAACGTAATAAGAACGATGACATGATGTAGACAAGATCTATTCATGTAGGAATTAGACCCCATCTTGTTATCCTTAATGGCAATGATACATACGTGTCATTCCCCTTCTTTCACTGGGATTGAGCACCGTAAGATCGAACCCATCACAAAGCACCTCTTCCCATGGCAAGAAAAATCGATCTAGTCGGTCTAACTAAACCAAAGATTCGAAGAAGAAATACGAGGCTATAAGTAATCATGCATATAAGAGATCAAAAGACTCAAATAACTTTCATGGATAAAAAGATAGATCTGATCATAAACTCAAAGTTCATCGGATCCCAACAAACACACCGCAAAAAGAGTTACATCAAATAGATCTCCAAGAGACCATTGTATTGAGAATCAAAAGAGAGAGAGAGGAAGCCATCTAGCTACTAACTACGGACCCGAAGGTCTACAATGAACTACTTACGCATCATCGGAGAGGCACCAATGAGGATGATGAACCCCTCCGTGATGGTGTCTAGATTGGATCTGTGGTTTCTGAAACTTGCGGCGGCTGGAATTGTTTTTCGTCGACTCCCCTAGGGTTTTTGGACGTCCAGGGTATTTATAGAGCAAAGAGGTGGTGCGGGAGGCGGCCGAGGTAGGCACAACCCACCAGGGCGCGCCTGGGCCCCCAAGCGCGCCCTGGTGGGTTGTGCTCCCCTCGGAGCCCCCCTCAGGTACTTTCTTGGCCCATCGTGTGTCTTCTGGTCCAGAAAAAATCACCAAAAAAGTTTCGCTACGTTTGGACTCCGTTTGGTATTGATTTTCTGCAAAGTAAAAAACAAGCAAAAAATAGAAACTAGCACTGGGCACTATGTCAATAGGTTAGTCCCAAAAAATAATATAAAGTTGCTATAAAATGATTGTAAAACATCCAAGAATATTAATATAACAGCATGGAACAATAAAAAATTATAGATACGTTGGAGACGTATCAATGGGATAATAGTGTTTGGTCTCTGGAAGGGTTCTGGAATTCACCGTAAGGGGTTTCGGATGTTTCCCGAAATGTTCGGGTACGAGAACACTTTATTTTGGGCCAAGGGGTAAAGCCCACGGGGTTTTAGGAAGGTCCAAAAGGCAGTTTTGCGGAGGCCAAGGGGCCAGACGCTAGGGACCCTTGCTTCTGGGGCCAGACACCAAGGACCCTGGCGTCTGGTCCTGGAGTCCGAGAAGGATTCTTGTCTTGCGGGCTAAACCGACTTTGAGGAGGCTCTTTCTCCAAGAAACGACCCCAGGGCTCAACATATAAATAGAGGGGCAGAGCTAGCACCTGGAACACGTCAAGATTCACCAAGCTGTGTGCCGGCAACCCCGCCCCCTCTAGTTTATCCTCCGTCATAGTTTCCGTTGCGCTTGGCGAAGCCATGCGGTGATTGTTCTTCACCACCACTGTCATCACGCCGTCATGCTGCCGGAACTCATCTACTACTTCGCCCCTCTTGCTAGATCAAGAAGGCGAGGACGTCATCGAGCTGAACGTGTGCTGAACGCGGAGGTGCCGTACGTGCGGTACTTGATCGGGACGGATCGTGAAGGTGTACGACTACATCAATCGCATTGATAAACGCTTCCGCTTAGTGATATTCAAGGGTATGAAGATGTTCTCCCCCTCTCGTAGCTATGCATCTTCATGGATAGATCTTGCGTGTGCGTAGAAATTTTTTGTTTTTTCCATGCAACGTTCCCCAACACTAGATGGTGTGGTGTTTGGGAAGATGAGGCGCCCCCTCCAGAGTCAAAAAATGGATGGCACTTGCAAGAGTCCACAAAGAGAAATGTTACAACCTATTTTGTTTTTTCAAAATGATGAGAGCAACTTGGGATCTAGCACAGGAGGTAAAGATTAGACCCTTGAGGATAATCTGTACACTTTACAATTCTCTTGTTTGGGTGGGTGGGAGCGATTAATGGAAGAAGGACTGTGGAATTACAAGGGTTTTGTTGTGATCATAGCGCCATATGACGGATTTACCAAGCCGCCGCAAATCAAGTTGGATACCCTTGATCTCTGGGTTTAGATACATGATCTCCCTGACGGCTACTGTCCCATGTTGAAGGCGTTGCCTGGAAAGGTTGGTGAGGTGGTTTTCGTGGAACCAACAACTCATGATTTTGAGGGGAACTTTTATAGGGTTTGCATAAGATCAACATTTACAAACCACTCAAGAACGCTACATCAGTGGTGAAGGAAAAGAAGAGTCGGATTTTAATCGCCAAATATGAGCGTCTTCCAGATTGATGTGTTGTGTGTGGTCATATTGGACATCAATATAAGGAACACGGGGATGGTGTTCACCCTCCAAAAGTACTAGTGTTCAAGATATTGAGGGCAACATGCTTCCGCGTTGCAGGGAGAGGCCCGGGTGAACGACGTGCGAGGAGGGGAGGCTTTGGTCGTGGAGTTCCACGTGGCGGTACTCATTTCGGTTTTGGAAGGGGAAGACCACAACACTCCCAGCGAAATTCCAAGTATGAATATCCCGATGCTTATATGGAGGAGGCCGACCAGAGTAGGAAGAAATCCTCAGATGTGAATGTGGACTCAGGAGGCAAGACAACCATCCCTAAGGGAGCCACAACTACGGTTGGTAACCGACTAATGTTGACTGCACCTGGTTATCCCACTAAGTCCGTCGTCTAATAAGGACTCAGAAAGAGATAGAGTTTCTGCAAGTGCAGAGAAGGGTTTACAGAAGAAGAACCAGAATTAGAAAACCAATGATGCACCCTGGGCAGAGCCCAGAGTGATCTCCGTCGGGCACAATGAGTATCATGTGTTGGAACTATCGTGGAGTGGGTAGACTTGCGACAGTTCATGAGCTTTGCGACCTCACAAAGCAATTTACCCCAGTAGTACTTTGTATAGCGAAGCTTCAAGTGTTTCTGTGGAGGTTAGCTCATCAGTCCATCCCGACGGAAGATGTGAGAATGCATAGGAACATGTCAACTACATGCAGTTGTGTTGTTTGTGGGATGCCGGATTCATGGCGACACAGCTTGCTTGAGTGCATGACTGATCAATGAATTTATTTACAATTGTGCAGTTGCATCACCAGAAGTTTATAAGATTGACAATCACGCTTTGGACTATATGGTGGGCACGAATGAAATTAATTCACGAATGGATTAACTAAAGCCCTATGCCAACATTTATGTTCATCGCTCATTTCATTACGAAGCTAGCGAGGTTCGAAGTGCAGGTGGGAAGCACGGGAGTAGAGTAGCTCTAACAACTCAGCTGAAGAGGTGGATCCCTCCAACGGTAGGGCATGTCAAGATCAATGTCGATGCAGTAGTTTCACATGGGGTGGATTCAGCTGCGGTTGTGTGGAGAGATCACCTAGGGGGTTACCTAGGATCATTGGCTTTCGTTATTAGGGAAATGACAAACCCGCAAAGTCTAGAAGCAATTGCCTACCGTGAAGGACTATCACTTGCACTGGGGCTTCAAAATCTTGTTATTGTGTCGGACTGTGAGACAATGGTAAAGCACATCAAGGAAGGATCAGGAGACATCTATGGTGGAGTAGTTAAAGAAATTTCATCTTGGCAAAATCTTTAATTCTGGTAATTTCAATTATGAGTCTAGGAGCGCAAACTTTGAGCCACATAATCTTGCTAGGCATGCACTTAATTACTATGGATCAGGGTCGCCACATTTGGCTGGGGTGGCCACTTGATCCCATTGTAATATCTGTACCCATACCACATGATGAATAAAGGCTAGCAGGTTATCTAAAAAAAGGTAGATGGTGTACCTATGAGTGGATCATGCACGAGGTGTGGTTAAGCTCAAATATGTGGATTGGATCCATCTTGCTCCATGACTTGAGTTGGACATTGTGGCGGCCAAGGCTGATGGTGTAAACCTCGCTGACCCCGTCCGATTCGAGGCATGTCACGAGCACCTTATTTGTGGTGACAACATCGACCACACGGATAATGGAATCAGAGCAGGACACACAAACAAGGTTGTCAAAACTCAAGCGGACAAGAGGGAAGAAAACCTATGGCTTTGATCGTCCACACAGAGTTGTCTTCCATGTCAATCACATTCATAACAATATCGCCGTGGGGCTGATTGACCTCATTGTAGACGGCGACAAGGAGCAACTCCGATGTGTTGCTTGACTTATGTTGAGAGATGAAGGCCGGGCCAGAGATGAGGCATAGCCACTCCTTGGAGACGCATCTGAAGCGGCATACAAACTTGATCGGCGTCAAGGAAAGGATGTCGAAGATGGCATCTGTTGGCAACGAGACAACAGTGATGCCGCCTTCGGCCGTGTGTTTTGGATACAAACTCCTACTAAACGTCACGAACACACGCACAAAAAAGTTTTAGCCAAAGGCACCTCACATACCTAGTTCTTTTCTTTATACTTCTTTTAACTCACGGTTACAAAGTGCCCTGTGCATGTGTGTATATATATATATATATATATATATATATATATATATATATATATATATACATTGTGTGTATATACATACACATCCGGCCAGTAACGAACATACCCAAAACAGAATCGGACACATATACTCTATCTTGGACTCGGAGTGCACTTCCTGTACGAACTAGACATGGTCACTTTCCAGAACTAATCATGGCTACCTTGATCACTATTAGACCTAAACCAAACTTTTATTTATTTCATCCGACAAACTATACCTGGACCAGGACTAGCACTTTGCATAATGTCCAGGCCATACATAGCAAGATGAAAGCAGTTGCACTAACAAAACAAACCCAAGCTTGTAGACAAGGAAACTAACTCAAGAAACTGAAGCTGGTAATTAAATCTGTTGTTCAATGCACAAGAATAAGATTAAGAAGCTATCTGATGTCTATGAATTTGCCGATGTCCTTGACCGATGAACAATAATGGGTTGCGTCCATAGCAGATCCAAATCGCATATTGAAGGTTGATTCAGTTGCGCGGCTGTCATTAGATCTTGCCAGCACCAAAGCAATGCAAGTGCAAGTCACAAAGACAGACTCTGCAAAGGTGTTTTCCGGCAGCTTGACCGCATCCGTGAATGTCCCGGTAGATGGATCGTACACTCGCAACACAGGAACCAACGAGCGTCTAATATGGCAGTCTGTTAGCAATTTTACACCATCCACCATTAGCGTCAATGGTTGGACCATATCAACAGACATGGGCATCGGGATCACATACGCCTTCATCCATATGCTATTGTCCGCATCAATTAGGAGCCATATGTTGGTGCACTGTTCAGCCTCGTGTTTCTCCGTCTGGATCATGCACAGGGTATCCTTAAGCTGTGTTATGTGAATTAGTCCTGTCCGGCTCCACAGCTCAGTGTCTTCTTTCAATGGGCCTTCGATTGTCTTCCCCCACTCTTCGCTCTCGAGGCCGAAACAAAGAACATAGTTGCCTACAGGCTCTTGCTGAGAGAGGAAGTGCGCGACACCATTGACAGCGGCAGTGGAGCATATGAAATTGTGCATGCGGACAAGGGTTGGGGGCGATGGTGCCTGCCTCCACTCATAATCGTCATGCCCTAACGTGAGAACCTTGCATGTCTGCTGGGATTGAACAACACCATATTCATCATTGTACGAGAAGCTTTCGGTGATGCGGACGGCTTTGCTCGTGTTGGAGACGGCGGCGCGGCCGAGGCTGACGGCGGAGCTTGCTGATCTCCAATGTTTGGCAGGTCAGGAGCACCTTACCGGTGGTGACGTCGACCAAGCGGGTGCCGGGGGCTTCGGTGCAGTGGACGCTGACTAGGTTGCCGACACTCGAGGCGACGGAAGGGAAGAAGGGGCCTAAGCCTTTGACCGTCCTCAGGACATTGCCCTCCACGTCCATCACCAGCAGGCCGCCGTCGTCGGGGAAGCAGTAGCTGCCGACGAGGAGCGGCCCCGAGCGTGACCTGTGCTGGGAGACGAAGGCGGGGCCGGAGATGAGGGCAAGCCAATCCTTGGACACGCACCGGAAGCGGCACACGGACTTGAACGGCGCCCAGGTGAGGATGTCGAAGATGGCTTCCCTCGGCAACAACGAGCCTGCAGCGGCGGCACCGCCGTCGTCCATGCTGGTCGTCTGGTCGTGGGAAGCAGACGTCGTCTAGGATTAGGGTTAGAGTTTGGGCCACGCTATTATTCCAGCAAAAGAACCTTGTGGGTCGTGTGTAAGGCGATAAGCTAACAAAACAGTCGGGTCGGTGGGATCGCGTTCCCAAGTCTGGCCTGTTGCTTGTCCGGCTATTATGCTGGGGGTCTCCGTGCTACCACCTGGCTCCTTCGCGATGCGGGCAGATTCAGATTTCTTTGTTCGCTCGGAGGTAAGGTACCGGTCGCCTCGAGTAATAATACTACAACGGAATATACTCCTGATTCGAAACGGTTGGAACAAGCAGAAAGAAAGCACAACCAGCTGAGAGACATGTTAAAAAAAAGGCCATGAAATAAATCATCCAGAATGGCAGCCCCAAGACTCAATCTCCCATAAAGAAAACATATAGATATATCATACGGTACAAGTCCACACAAGAGCTCTAGTTTAAGGTCACATCAGACCACATTGTTTGGTTTGTCGAAAAAATCATTTGTAAAAGGGACAAGGGATTCATTTGATGCACGTGTGTCAATATTTGAAACTCCTAACTAATTGCGCCCGCCGCTCTCAGCCACCGGTGACATCTTAGATGAGACAAAACACTTCAAGTGCAAGCCGCAAACACCAACCCGGCCCGAAAGGTTATCCGGAAGGTTCACCAGATGTGTGCATGCGTTGTCGATCGGATCATATACTTGGAGCGTCGGAGTTGCCCCACAACTATGGAAGCAATAGAACAATAGCTTTCTACTACGATGGCACATCACCCTAAGAGGCATGATTAGATCGTTGGTTGAAGCCATTGGGACTGTGTAAGCCTTGATCCAGATGCCTTTGGTGAAATCAGTTAAGAGCCATATAGTCGTGCAGGGATGGATGGCCATGCTTCCCTCCGAGTGTGCTATGCAAAGGGTGTCATTGAGCTCGACCATACGGATAGTCAATGTCTTCTTTTGGAACTCGTCACCGGATCTCATCGGGCCTTTCATTGACCCCCTCCACTCCTCGCTCTCGAGGTCAAAGCGGAGTACATGGTCCTCATTCTCCGAGCTGTAAAGGAAGTACATGACACCATCTATCGTGACCACAGAATTCTCGTGATATAGTGCAGCTGGGTGCGACTCCACCCGCCTCCATCCGGCACCATCTTCTACCGTGAGAACCTCACAGATTGGCTGGCGTTGTACACACGTGAGGCAGACCAGCTTGTGCGCGCCTGACCGAGCGGCATAACCGTAACCCATGGCAATGTTAAAGAACCATCGACTGCCCATCTCCCTGAAAGTCTTCAGCACGTCGCCGGTGGCCAGATCAATTAGGTTGAGGACGCTTCTGTGGCGGGTGGCGCAGACAGGGCCATCGGGGCCGGAGCAGATCCTCCAAGGGTCACCAACGGCTTCGACCACCCTCACGATGTTGCCGTCCAAGTCCACCAGCTGCAGCTCTCGGCGTCCTTGTGCTCCACCGAGGTAAGGGCTGGCGACGAGGAGGAGATGCGGCTCGTTGCGGGCTTTGTGCGCCGTGAGGAAGGAAGGGTTGGAGACGAACGAGTGCCACCCCTTGGACACGCACCGGAACCGGCATGCCGACTTCACCGGCAACCAGGAGAGTATCTCGGAGAGGACGTCGTTTGGTAGCGACGTCTGCATCGTCTCGTAAGTTTCTGTGAGACTAGACAATCGCTGATGTGGTCGCCTGGTCTGTATTTGAAGCTGAAGAAACACAGTCAGACGGACCTCCAGAAGAACTCGGATTGGCAAACTACACGGCCGTATTGTATACGAAATCTGCAACCCACTGGTTTCTGCGCTATTTGGAAAGACAGTTTAATGGTAACACGCTACAGAAATCAAAAGACGGTGGGTTGAGCGATCACCTGCGCTGGCCCGTTCGGAAGGAAGCAAAACATAAGAGTTTTTTAGCCTCTTTGATTAAAGCAATTGCCAGTGCATGTGATCGCGAACGCTGCCAAGGCAATGGTCAAAGTGGTGCATGGAAACCTAGCTCTGCAAACGTGTATGCAAGTAAACCCTCTCTCGTATTGCCAGTATACTTAGGTACTTAATTGATTTGTTTGGGGCAATACTTCTGTTTATCTTTAACAATGCACACATGGCACCTCACCTCGTCAGTCCCACTAGTTTTATTAATTTCAATAAGCATGAGAAATAATACTATTTTTATTTTTCTTAATGTGCATTAGAAATACTACTTATATTCTATAAACCACCATATGTGGGCAGCCCGGTGCATGTAGCTCCCGCTTGCACGGGATCCAGAGAGTCAGACCACTTTGGTTCTATTGTACGCAGTCTTTTCCTACATTTCTGTAAGAGGCTTTTAGTCACAAGGCAGCAACTTTACCACTGCGTCAAGCCTCCCCTTCTATAAACCACCAGTTGTGGATGCAGGTCAATAGATTCAAGTTGCAATAAACAACATGCCGCCTCCTCTGCCCAAGCATAGGTTTTCTTCGCCTCCCGCTGACGCCGCCGTCGGTTCGCCTCGTCTCCGGTGGCCTTAGGGCCATGGAGGCGTGGTGGATCTCGACCCTTACCGGTGGAAGGGCTCCGTTTTTATATTTTACTTTGTGTTTTGTTAGGGTTTGTGTCCTGCTCAAGAAGACGAGTCGGCGTCGGCTCCCAGAAGATGGAATAAGGTTCTCACCGCCTAGCCCCCATTCTGGTGGCGCGTCTAGCACCGTCGGTGGGCGTGTGGAGATGTGTCTCCGGCGGATCTGTCTTTGGTGTATCTGTTCAGATATGTTCGTCGTCTGTTTACATTCATGTATCTTTAGGTTGGATTCTTCCGATCTACGCTACTCTTCATCGGCGATGATTGCTGTTCTGGTGCGCTGGTCCTATGGGGCCTTAGCACGACGACTTTCCGACTATAAACTACAAAAAGTTTTGGCCGGCTCCAACGAGGGAGGGGTGATGACGGCGGCGCGCCTTCGGCTCACTTTAGTTCTTGTAGTCCTCGCTAGGTGGGCCGTCTCACTGCCACCACTGCAGATGCTCTATGCCAGACACCCCACTTGACTCCTTCAAAAAACATTCTTCCAACTTTAGCTCAAACACTTCACTAGTGCAGAAATGGTTACACGCAATCTTAATTAATGGCGTGTCACTTTCAATCTATGCCACCGTCATTTTTTTTGAAATACCGGTGACGTTGGCATATTTCGTATGCCACCGATATGTTGTTTTGCCAGGGGCGGTTGAGCGCCGGCGAGGTCGGGTGGCGCCGGGGGCGAATCGGGGGAGGGCGTGCGGAGCGGCGGAAACACGGGATGTGGCGACGACCGGATGTAGGGTGGGGTGGCGACGGCTTGGGGCTGGCGGAGGAGCGGCGGCGGGGCCGAATCGGGCGGCGGCGAGAAGCAGAGAAAAACTGCTGATTTGCAGCGTCGAGCGGCAGACGAGCGAATGAACCGACAGCGGGGGCGGCGGCGGGGGCTGTTCTGGCGCAGGGAAACTGCGGCGTGGCGTGGTGGGCGGGGCGGCGGTGGCTGTGCGGCGGAAGGTGGGAGAAAGAAGGGAGGGAAAGGAAATAAAGGGTGATTGGCAGTTCGCACATGGCTGTCCTTTTTACATCTCCATTGCATCTCCAGATGTTGTATTTTACATCTTCTGGAGGTGAAGATGTAAATTTTATTTGCATCTACATCATTTGTTGAAGAGTGGTTTTTGGGCCTCGCTGAGATGCAAAAGTTAGTTAGGTTTGCATCTACATCATCTATTGAAGATACTCTTCATATCCAAATACACATCTTTTATTGGAGATGCTCTTAGCTCGTGGGATCTCTCTCCTGCACTCATGTTTTGTGTTTACTATCTCTTTCAGTGGGTCCCATGCTATTGTTTTTGGTGTTTAGCTCACTGACCACTGGACCGGGCGCACGTTTGTGTAAATAATAGGTGAAATATTATATCTTTTGACACAACCAGATTTTGATGTCAAAATATGTTTGAATATTTTAAGGAAAAAAAAACGATATTTCCAAGATTTTCTCAAAACAGGCTGAAAGGAAAAAAGGAAACAAAGAAAAAAATTGTACGCAAGCTTTGCAGGCAAAGAGGCTCAATTGTTATTATTATGCTACTTTTTAAAAATGTAGGATTAGACAATAATAATATGCATTTTAAGTTTTTGTTCTTATATTGTTAATCTAAATATTCATGTTCATATAACAAAAACTCATTGCGATATATTACAAGCTATCCTCACAACAACGCGCGAGGCATCATTTAGTTACTGTAAACCAGAGAACAATCATAGGGGTAGATGCAACGTACAATGGCACAAAACATCATATATTTAATCTGAATAATGATAATGACAATGGGGCATCATTTATTCGAGAACCAGTGCACTACACAAATCATGAAAACATCATATGTGTAAGGAAGTATTCTGAATAGAACATCAAATTCCATGCATTGTCACAAGATCACTTACAATTAAGGTGGGCCGTCTCACCATCACCACTGCAGTTGCTCTAGGCCAGACACCCCACTTGACTCCTTCGAAAAGCATTCTTCCAACTTTAGCTCAAACACTTCACTAGTGCAGAAATGGTTACTCGCAATCTTAATTAATGGCGTGTCACTTTCAATTTACGCCACCGTCATTTTTCTGAAATACCGATGACGTCGGCATATTTCGTATGCCACCAATTTGTTGTTACTGGTGGCGTTCGAGCAGGTGAGTACGCCACTGGTGTGTGGGCCTACCAGCCTGCCCACTCGCAAATATTATTGGCGGCCTGTCAGAGACTGGACACGCCTTTATTATGTATCTTTTTTTAGGGGAGCCCTAATTATGTACATAGCTATGGCGTGGGCTACCTGGACATGTTACTGGTGTGTTTTTTGGCCATACTTCTGGGCCGTGTTTTCGGGCCCGAATTACTCGGGGGCTGCCAATCACACGTCACTACTTGGGCCTTTTTTACATAGGTAGAAACCTAGGTGCCGCACACATACCACCTATCTCCACTCACCCCTCCCTCTCGCGACCAGTTGCCGTCGGGCCGGATCTTGCTGAAGAAGGCCGCCCCCTCGTCGCCACCGTTGGAGGTCGTCTTTCATCACCACGAAAGGTTCAATCCCAACCTCTCCTTCCCCTCAAGCGGCGCACCATGGCATCTGGCGTCCCTCAACTCAGCCTCGTCGCCGGCCACACCCAATTTGTTGCGTTCTTAGACTGGATGGATTAATATATAGTCTATGATGAAATATAGTTGTTCCAAATTTGGGCTCCATGGAGCCCGAGCTAAATTTAACATTTCCGTAAATATCTCTCTTTTCATCTGAATGATAAGTCAGTGCTCCCGTCGGTCCCTTGAAAATAAATAAAGCTACATTAAAAATTCTTACATAATTGTCATTCCGAGCTCTGCTCTTCGGGTCTTCATGTTCCTCCAAGCCTCCAACAAAAAAAAAAGTAGGTTACAAGGCCACACAAGAGATTTGGTTTAAGGTTACATCAGATCACATTATTTGGCTAGTCAAAAAAATCCTTTATAAAAGAGATCAAGGATTCATGTGGTTTTGGCTTGTCAAAAAGATCCTTTATAAAAGAGATCAAGGATTCATCTGGTGTAGCCACCGGCGAGATCTTGGCTGAGACAAAACACTTCAAGTGCAAGCCCCAAACAGCAACATCACCCAAGAGGTTACGTGGATGCTTCGCCAAATGTGTGCATGTCCCATTGAGCGGATCATAGAGTTGTAGCGACGGAGTTGCGCTACCAAAATGGAAGCAATAGAACAACAGCTTCCCATCACGACGCATCATCCTCAAAGGTCTCACGAAATCGATGGTTGGAGGCATTGGGATTGTGTACGTCTTGACCCAGGTGCCCCCTGGGAAATCAGGCATGAGCCATATAGTTGTGTGACGATGGCTAGTCTGGCGCCCCACCAGGTGAACAATGCAAAGGGCGTCATCGAGCTCAACCATACGAATCTTCTTTGGTAACTCACCATCTGATCTAACTGGGCCTTTGATTGGCTCCTTCCACTCCTCGCTCTCGAGGTCAAAGCAGAGTACAACGTTCGCCGAGCCATAAAGGAAGTAGATGACACCATCTATCGTGACCACACAATTCTGGTGACAGCGGCCGTCCACTGTAGTTGGTGGTTGACCGGACCTTCCTCCATATCCTGGCTTCATCATCTTCTAGTAATGTGAGAACCGTGCAAGTTTGCTGCTTACCATGTGTACTACTATTCATGATACGGACCACCTTGTACATGCCTGACCGGGCGGCATAGCCGATGCCAAAGGTATAGTCACCATGGTCCATCCCTGTGGAAGTCCTCAGCACAATTCCTGTGGTGAGATCGATCAGGTTGAGGACGTCATAGTGGCGGGTGGCGCAGACAGGGCCGTCGGGGCCGGAGAAGATGGTCCAGAGGTCACCTGCGGCCTCGACCACCCTCAGGATGCTGCCGTCCATGTCCACCAGCCGCAGGTCGCTGAGTCCTTTGCCGGGTAAACCATGGAAAGAGTTGGCGACGAGGAGGAGATGCGGGTCGTTGCGGGTTTGGTGCGCTGCCATGAACGCGGGGTCGGAGATGAGCATGCGCCACCCCCTGGACACGCACCGGCATCGGCATGCCGATTTCACCGGCAACCAGGAGAGTATCTCGTAGATGACGTCGTTTGGTAGAGACGTCGGCATCGTCGCAAGTTTCTGCGGCACTGGACTGTCGTCGCTGCTGTGGTCACCAGGTAGGACCGTAGGAGTATTTAAAGAAGCGGACGCGGAGCCCAGAAAGACCTCGCAAAGGATTCAAGATCGGCAGGCAAAACGGGCCAACTATTTGTCTGACCCAGCACCAGGTATTTCCGTGCTGTGAGCGGGCCGCTGCTCAGCCCGGCCCACTAATAATATATGCGCAGTACATGTGAGACTCTTTTTTCTTCTTTCTTTTCTCTCCCTATAAGAAAGACTGGTTTTTTTTAAACCGTGAGACATGCAGCGCACGTGAGACTCACAAAACCCCTAAAAAAACGTGAGGCTCTTTTTCTCAACATGGAGTGAATATTCATAACTTCCAAATTGACGATCCAAAAACTGATTTGTATATATGAGCGCCCGTGTTTTCTGTTTCTATCCACCATATGTTTTGTGAACACAAATTTCACATTTTCGGTAATATTCCTGCTACTCGTTACAAAAGTATTCCGTGTGAGAAATAACAGACGACAATGAAAAGTGTTGATATATAAAACTCACCTAGTTTCCACTCCCTCCATTCACAAATATAAGATGGTCTAACTTTTTTTTTCTTCTAAATTAGATGCATATAGACACATTTTAGTGTGTTTGTTCACTCATTTTAGTCCGTATGTGGCTCATAATGAAATACCCTAGCCATTTTATATTTGTGAACGGAGAGGATATTCTTTATTGGAGAAAGATGTTCTAATTCTTTGAGAAACGAAGAAAAGGAAGAATGTGTTAGAATTGTTTGCGAAAGAATATTCCCCCTAGCACCACAGAATGTGCCTCTAGTTCATGTTTTGCTCCAACAGAATTTTTAGATTAGACATCTTATTATCACTTTCTAATGATTTGTGTACACACATTTTCCACTTCAGGGAATTTCCTGGCTGGGTTATCAGTTTCTCAAATTTTACTTGTTCTACTAGTGTTGGATAATATTTTTAATATACTCGGAAATTTTTTGCAAGTGTTTTTTTAATCAGTCTTATCACACTTGGTGGGTGTTAGTGCAAATCTTATAATTTTCTCAAGGTTTTTTTTAGGACAACGCTAACGTCCACACGTGTGGTGGGAGCGAAATCCGCCCACACGCCCTATAACACACAGACTGCACCACGTCACCTCATGCATGCATGTGAGAATCTTTTTGAATTTTCAGTTTTTAAAATATTTTATCTCTTAAATGAAAAATCCAATTGAAGATCCGTTTTCACCATTAAATCCCTCGCGACGAGATCTTCGAAACTAGATCTCATATCAATATATTTTGACGAAATTTTTTTGGGTTAGAAGTTGCCATGTCTATTGCACATGAATTGCCATGGTGTTTACACTGAAGTTGCCATGATATGTTTTAGCTATTTTCTTCTACATTTAAAAGTAAATTTTGACATTTATAAAACGGGGAATTAAGAAACTAGACTTGCCATGAACCATAAACTAAAATTGCCATGATACATGCACTTAAAATTGCCATGGTTCATACAAAAAATAATTTTCATGGTCAAAGTACTGGAGTTGCCATCATCAAAATACTAAAATTGCCATGCTCTACAAACTGAAATTGCCACATGGCAACTTTAGTTTAAACACTATGGCAACTACAGTGTAAACATCATGGCAACTTTTGGGCAAAAAAAAATTTCGTTGAAACATATCAACATGTGGTCTAGTTTTGAAGATCTCGTCGAAACGGATTTAATGGTGGAAACGGATTTTTAATTTGATTTTTTAATTAGGAGATAAAATATTTTTAAGCCGAAAAACAAATAGATTCCTGCTGATGTCATCTGTTCACATGTGGCAAAATTAGTGGTAAAGAAGGCGTGTGGGCGATGTGCAAGATGCCACACGTGTGGGCGTTAGTTTTTTTCTTTTTTTATAGAAAGAACCCGAATGCTAATAAACGCAGCTGCACGATTTCGTTGTTACGGGCACTCGCCGCTAGCCGACAAAGCCAGCGGACGTCGAAGAAAACCAACGCTCCATCCCTTCGCTATCTCTCTTTAGAAGAAAAAAAAAACCGCTTATCCTAATTCCCTTTCCTGTCTCCACATGGGACGTGGCAAAGAATCACAGGAGCACATCGGCATCGACGCTGGGGAGGTCGAGAGGAAGGCGGCGGGTCGGAAGCAGCCCGACTAGAAGACCGACCGTGGAACCGAAGCAGTAGCGCCGCCGTCTCTTACTCTCCTTTCTCGGAGCTGGACCTGGAGCAATGTCGTCGGCGGCGTCGTTGTCAAGGTTGGCGGTTGCGCCACCGTCGTCGTCGTCGTCGAGGTAGCTGCTCCTCTTGCGTGCACGCAATTTTCTTCTCATCCAGACCGGCCTTGGCCGTGAGGGTTTCGGCTGCGCCATGGGCGGGTTCTCCATGTGGAGGGTTAGGGGAGGCCGGGCATGGATGGGAGGGCAATGGAGACGTCGATCTGTCGTAGGTTAGAGGTGATGGTGCGGCAACACCTCCAACTCAGCAATGGTTTACTCGATGTGTAGGCGTACGGTTCGTGCTTTCATGGATTGATGTCTGGTTTTGCCCAATTTCAGTTTAGATGTATTGGTTTGGGGACTATCCTGTAGGTTTGGGTGCTTAGGTATTTGCTGCTGGCAGCCAGACCATATTGCTTAAGCTGTTCTAAGGCTTGTTGAGAACTGGCATGCTGCAAACATTCAACTCGTGAGCTGCTGTAACAAGCGATGGGGAATTGCACACTATATGCTAAATTTTTGGTTCCCACTGGACATCAGGGGTCCCCGTTTAGTGTTTTTTTATACTAAATTTATACACAATGTGTCGTGGACTTGACAAGGCAGATGTCCTAGTGGAAGGACTTAGTCGTGGAGCCATCGCAACTAGGTTAACTTGAAGGGGTTAAACGGGACAAAGGACACAGAGAGTTTACCCAGGTTCGGCCCCTCTCGATGAGGTAAAAGCCTACTCCTGCTTTGTGTGGTATTGCTAGGGTTTCGATTACCAGGGAGCGAATACGCTTGACCTAGTTCCCGATTGTTTGTTACCTGTCCCTAAACCGCCGCCGGGTCGTCCCTTTATATACACAGGTTGACGCCCGGCGGTTCACATATCCCGGCCGGCTCATAAACGTGTCCGGCTCGGTATCCACTCTTTCCTATCTTATAATACAAGTCATATACTTATGGCGGTTTACATCAATGGGCCCTAACTCGCCTTTGGGCTTTGGGCCTTCTTATTAAGTATCCTTCGTAAGTCGACATCTTCTATATCTTCATGGGCTTCAATACAGGTAAATCACTATGAGCATAACCCGGTCCCTCCTGGGTGGTTTATACTCAATAGTTATATCCCCAACATTAGGCCCCAGGTTGATGTGAACTTCTTCATATCAATCTTCAATACTTGACTTAGAAAAAAATCCTTCATCATCAGTCCTTATGAAAATTTATAACCTGCCACGACGTCTGCTCACAGCATTGTGTTAACCCGCCATGACGTCATCTTGCATTAATATCACACGAGGCCCAAATCTCAGCCTCCTTGATTCCCGCGCATGCCATCTATCCATTCACCTTATAAATAGGGCCAGGGGTCCTTTTCACTTTCCCCCCTTGCCTCCTCGTCTCTGTCTTCCACCTCGCATCACCTCAGCGCCCGAGCTCCGCCGCCGTTGTCGACCTTTGCCACTGCCTCAACAACGGCCGCTGCATCAACCTGAATCGACCAGAATTCGTCCGCGCGCCTCCGCTACTCAACAGCCCTGGTAGGTCCTCTTCATTCCTTTTCCCCTAGATCCCATTAGGGTTTCCACGAGTTCATCGGAGTTCCTCTCGGTTCATCTTTGTTCCTCCATAGACCACGTAGTTTTTTATCTAAGTATAGTACCAATCTTGTGCGATAGCAGTTTAGCACTCATTTTTAATATCTGAACGCCTCCTCTCCATAGGAGATCTCATCTGAGCACGTGAACTGTCCTGCTGCCGCTACTTTAGGTTAGAATTTTTCTTCATTATCTGAACTGCTGTAGATCCAAAATTATAACACCAATCTGTGAAACCTGTTTTTCACCACTTAGCCATTTTCCAACTTCAGATCTATACTTTCAATATCCGTGTAGGCGGTTTAACCTCAGAAAGTAATAACCTGCCAGGTACCATTAGTCCCCTCTTAAACCGCCAAGTGCTCGTCTTTGTAATTTAATAACGTCACTGTCCGGTTTAACATTTATGCATGCTTCAACACTTTCTGCTTGTTAACCATGAACCTTAAACCGGCACAAATCTTTTCCAGGTTATCGTATAAATGGCCAAATCCTTTTATTCCTGTAACTGGGTTCAATCCCGGGTTACAGAAGAAGAACTGAACGGGTGTGTTGCAACCGGCGCTTTAGCGAAAAAGGAAGACATCCATTGGAGAGCCCCCGGTCCAGAAAATCCTCCTGAGCCCAAGGATGGGGAAGTGATCGTTTTTGTTGATCATCTGAGTCGAGGGTTCAGCCCTCCCGGATCAAAAAATTTCCGTGACGTGCTTCACTTCTTCCAACTTCACCCTCAAGATATTGGGCCTAACTCCGTGTCCAATATTTGCAATTTTCAAGTGTTTTGTGAAGCCTACCTGCAAGAAGAGCCCACAGTCGACCTGTTCAGAGATTTTTTCTATTTAAACCGCCGTACTGAATTTACGGATGGGCCCAATACTGAACTTGGCGGGGTTTCAATTCAGAAGAGAAAAGACGTCAGCTTCCCTCACGCTAGGCATCATAGCCATCCCAAAGATTGGAATCAAACTTGGTTCTATTGCCAAGATACATCTCCAGCTGGCGAGAATCCTCTGCCGGGTTACCGTGCTCACTGGCTTACCGATGCACATCCATTCCCCCAAAGTCTCAATGCAAAGGAACGGTCCAAATATGCACCACATCTCTCAAAGCTCAGAGCCTTTATGGCAAACGGTTTGACAGGCATTGATTTTGTCCGTTGCTGGGTATCTTGGAGCATTTTGCCTTTAAGCCGTCGCCCCGGTTTAATGTGTGAGTACACAGGGGATGTGAAAGACCCTCAACGCCACACTGATATTCAGCTGAGTGATGCTGAAATTACTGAATCTGTCAAGAAGATGTTGGATGAACCGGTGACCGACTGCAGCAAAACATGACTTAGTCCATTCTGCGCTTCAAATAAACCGCCAGCTGTAAGAATTGCCCCACTCCTGCTTTAATCCATATTCTTAATACTCTCTTATGATCTTTTCAATCTTTAAACAGGGTGATGATCCGTTTTGGAAGAAGAAACCGCAGGATAAACCGGCCAAAACACCT
The DNA here is from genome assembly GCA_011799875.1 of Thinopyrum elongatum. Taxonomy (NCBI): domain Eukaryota; kingdom Viridiplantae; phylum Streptophyta; class Magnoliopsida; order Poales; family Poaceae; genus Thinopyrum; species Thinopyrum elongatum. Next base: position 642,335,173 of record CM022303.1, on the reverse strand, counting down.
CGTGTCAAGACCAGGGTCAACAAGAAGCCCGCTAAGAAGAAAAACACCGAGCCTACCGAGTTAAATGTTGACGATGATAACCCGGAGTCAGAGGTAGAACTTGATTCACTTGGCTCTTTTTTCATACATCTCATTGACGATGATTTCTATCAGGACGACGCAGAAGCTAGCCGCGCAAATGACGTAGAGGTAACTATTCTCTCATCCGGTTCAGAACCTCTGCCCACACAGAAAACCCGACAAGCAAGCCGGAAAGTAAGATTTTCTCACCCTCTAGCTTACTTGGATCCAAACTTTCTTTTGAAGAAGTAGCAACACGAAGCTCGCCGCACAACCCGGCATAGCGGCCATGTGGTCACTTCTTCCGGTTTACCTAACTCGCCAGTTCGTAAATGCCGCCTAGAGGTCTCTTCTATTTCTGACACGTCTTATCCCAAGGTGGGTTATTTCCGACAACCTCTTAATCCGTCTGATTCAAACTATCAGGGAACTTCCCTTTCATCCTCTGGCGAGTCCACAGGGACACAAATTCCAACCCTCAAAACTGTTCCTGGGTGAGCATTTTTAACTAACCCCTTGTACGTTATGCTTGACCATTATACTAACCTGTTATTTGCGTCTCTGTCAGAGCCAAGGCCAGGCCCAGTAAAAAGGCCAAATTGAACAAACCGGCTGATGACAGCGCGCCAACTGATCCGGAAAAGAACCCAGAACAGTTTGAAACAAATACTGAAGCTATTCTTGATGATCCGCCACCGCAAGATCATGACACCTTTGTTGAGCAGATGGAAATTGATCCGATGGGTCATGCTGATAAACCGCCAAGCCCAACTAAGGCTGCTGATGATAAAGCTGATGATGTTGTAGTTACCGGTGTCGGGTATACAGCCCCAGACAACCCCACTGCTCTGTCAAAACATAGTGCCAAAGAAGAATTTTCTGCTGTTGACAAGGGCAAGTGGAAGGCGGACTTGGACAGCTATGCCCACCTCAGCGCCCAAGATATTCATTCTAGGTTTTTAAACCGTCTGTACACAAGCCGTGATTATGAAGCCGGTTTACTGAACATGATGAAGGAGCGATATGAGGTAAATGCTTGTAACTCTGCATACATATTCTTCCCTTAGCCGCCAAGTTTACTGGATATAAAAGAATAGAATGTTCTGCAAACTTTCAAGAGCCATATAGATCAACTCCACTAGCCCGCAAGGGCCGGTTTATAATGTCAATATGAACCGGGACTTTAGAATAATAAATCTTCAATTTCGCCTGTGTAGCCCCCAAGGGTCGACTTAACAAATATGTTAAGTTGAGACTAATTATGCTGTAAGGCTCAAAATTCTTACTTAGGACCTTTATAATCCGGTTGACCATCAAGCTGATAGTTGTTATGTGCTTGGGACTTGTAATTTTTTTTTGATAAGACACAATAGACATTAGCCCCCAAGTGCCAAGTATATTACTTGTTATGTGCTTGGGACTTTGAATATGCACTGCTATGTAATTAATTACATGTCTCTTGCAGGCTGATCTTAACAAGAAGGAATCTCAAATCATCGACCTTCAAGAAAATATCAAGTCGCAACAAACCGAGACCTCCAAAGCCAAGGAGGAACTGACCAATGCCTTAACAGCAATGGAGAAACTGAAGGAGAGCTTTAAGAACGAGCGGGCAGGTTGGGATACAGAAAAGTCAACTCTGCAGAAGAGGGCTGAGGATGCCCTTAAACCGGTAGCTGAAGAGATGACTGGCTTGAAACAGCAAATAAATGCCATGACCGCTGCCGTATTTGGTAAATAACTTCTTCATAAGCTTTAAACATGTATTATGTAAGAGACTGCCGGTTTACCGATATTTTTGATGATGCAGGAACTCGCATTGCTCATCTTGGCTCAGATATGCGGCAAAAACTAAAGGCCGCCTATACACTTATAGAGCAATTATATACCGGCGTACAACGGGTTATCTGCACAGCTTCCCATAATAAACCGCCCCCAACCTTGATCAAGGAGACGTTGAAAAGGCTGGCGATGATGCCTGCATGGTTTGAAGAGCTAAAGAAGTCAGCTGCCAGGGCGGGTGCTCTTACTGCACTGACTCGGGCCAAAGCTTGGATAACTGATTTTGATCCGGCCGATGTGGGAAACGGCTATCCGAGCATAAAGGAGGACGGGTCAGAGTTTAATAACGACGACCTCAGAGCCTTGACGAGGGAAATGCGCCCATTGGCTAGCAAATTGGCTGAAGAAACCGATCTTTCACATTATCAGTCGATTTATGATGCCAACAACAAGAGAGTTAACGCGCCAACTTATGATGCTCCAAATCTTATTCCTCCAATCCGTAAGCATACCTATGCCCCTGATGTTGATCCCTCCACACTTATATGTGATGAAGCTGTATTCAAGGCCTTAACTGAGATCAATTGGACCACCATTGACTTCCAGCCACTGGGTAGAGAGGAGGAAGATGAACCGGCGCTGGACGATCCGCAACCTTCAAGTCAGCCAGGCCAGGACTCGTAAACCGGGGGATGGTTTAGCAGCTGCTTCCTTTAAGACTTGTTAAAACAATTATTCTTTTGGGCACCAAACGCCTTGTAATAAGCTAGCTTAAACTCTTGTTCTGCTATGCCATCATGCATATTTACTTTGCATGACACTGCTAATCCACCATGTTAAGATACGCCACTTATGCTTATAATATTAACAATGTGAAATCTGCTCCTGCATGCAAAGGATTAAAGGTGTCCTGGCGGTTTACGCTGGACGGGTCATAACGCCCAATATAAAACCATGGAAACTAACATAGTTTATACCCAAGGCTGGACTTTAAGAATAACCAAATTTGAAATATATCATACTTGTGATATTTGATCACACTGTTGGTTTACCAAACCGGTGTAGTAAGGGGAGAACCGAAACTTTGAGCACTGGTAATTATCATAGATTTGCTTGGCTTATGAACAAAACCAGGCCGGGTTAATAAACACTGGATATTATCTTATCTCATACTGGCGACTTATAGTCAAAAGCCAGGCCGGGTTAATAAACACCGAATGTTATCTTATCTCATACTGGCGACTTATAGTCAAAAACCAGGCCGGGTTAATAAACACCAGATGAATTATGATCATAAAGCATTATAATCCTTATCAAATAAACCTCAAAAAGACTGAAATAAAACAAACAAAAAAATGAGGCTTTTCATGGGCTGCCAGGCCGAAAATCGAGTGCTTTCATGGGCCGCACAGCCAATGAGTTAAACCTATAAACAAACCTTATAAGATGGACCTCACATAACCAATCGTCGTTTTAACTTTGACAAGTTCAGGGTCTGTATAAGATTGAGTTGTCAAACGTTCGGCGGGTCATTCCTGGAATACCTGGGCGGAGTGGCTTACTTAAAAAGGCATGATAACCCGGGGTTTTAGGTGAATACACCTGGCTTCCAAGCCTGGCTTTTAAGCCTATTACAAGGGTTACACAAACTCTTTGTTCTTTAGAGTCAAGGAGCCCCCAAGTAATATTTTTGAGCTGTGCTCAAGGGGCACCTATGTTTGAGCTGTGATTTTGCAACAGACTCTCTTTGGCACCTTTTAACCTGGGTAGCAAGCCCCCAAGTTTTTTTTTCAATTGGCTTATAAGCCGGTTCAAAGGGTAATCATAACTTCGCTCATAAGCCGGAAGCCCCCAAGTAACCAAAGACTCATTATGAAAAAACGACAGAGGCCCTGCTTTAGCAGGGGTGCCGGTTTATTATATTGATCACAATATATACATTGTCAAAAATATGTACATCAGAAGAGCCAATGGCTCAGGTGTAGTACGGCCGAAGATGAATGATATTCCATGGCCGGCGAGTCTCTTCCTCCGACGTGTGTGAGTCCTTGTGGTCTCGAACATCAATAAGATAGTATGACCCATTGTTCAGATTCTTGCTGACCACAAAGGGTCCTTCCCAAGGTGGGGATAATTTATGCATATCAGTCTGATCCTGGATAAGCCGGAGTACTAAGTCGCCTTCTTGAAAGGTTCTGGTCTTGACCTGGCGGCTGTGATAACGACGTAGATCTTGCTGGTAAATCGCCGAACGAGCCGCTGCGAGATCACGCGCCTCGTCTAACAGGTCAAGTGCATCCTGACGTGCCTTTTCATTATCAGCTTCAACGTAAGCTGCCACATGGGGTGAGTCGTGACGGATGTCACTGGGGAGAACCACCTCTGCTCCATAAACCATGAAAAAAGGCGTGTAACCCGTAGATCTGTTGGGCGTTGTGTTGATGCTCCATAGCACTGAGGGTAACTCCTCTACCCAACAACCCGGCATCCTCTGTAAGGGAACCATAAGCCGGGGCTTGATGCTTCTCAGGATCTCTTGATTGGCTCTCTCAGCTTGACAATTAGATTGGGGGTGAGCCACCGACGATACATCAAGCCGGATATGCTCACGTTGACAAAATTCTTTCATAGCACCCTTGGAGAGATTAGTGCCATTGTCTGTTACAATGCTGTGTGGAAAACCAAAACGGAAGATCACCTTCTTCATGAATTGAACCGCCGTTACTGCATCACACTTACTGACTGGCTCTGCCTCTACCCACTTAGTGAATTTATCAACCGCCACCAAGAGGTGGGTCTTCTTATCCTTGGATCTCTTAAAAGGTCCAACCATATCAAGCCCCCAAACCGCAAATGGCCACGTGATTGGAATCATTCTTAACTCCTGAGCCGGAACATGAGCTCGACGTGAAAACTTCTGACAACTGTCACATTTTTTGACCAAGTCCTCAGCATCAGCATGAGCCATCAGCCAATAAAAACCGTGACGAAAAGCCTTGGATACAAGAGATTTAGAGCCGGCGTGATGACCACAATCTCCTTCATGGATCTCACGCAGAATCTCACAGCCTTCTTCAGGAGAAACACAACGCTGAAACGCCCCAGTAACACTGCAATGGTGCAGCTCTCCATTGACAATTGTCATTGACTTGGCCGCCGGGTTATTTGCCTAGCCAAGGTTTCATCCTCAGGTAACTCGCCCCGGGTCAAGTATGCCAAATACGGAACTGTCCAATCAGGAATAACATGAAGAGCCGCCACCAACTGAGCTTCCGGGTCAGGAATAGCCAAATCCTCCTCTGTAGGTAACTTGACCGACGGGTTATGCAAAACATCAAGAAAGACATTAGGTGGCACCGATTTACGTTGAGAACCCAACCGGCTTAATGCATCTGCCGCTTCACTTTTCCTCCGATCAACATGCTCAACTTGATAACCCTTGAAGTGACCAGCAATAATATCCACCTCTCGTCGATAAGCCGCCATGAGGGGATCCTTAGAATCCCAAGTACCAGAGACTTGTTGAGCCACCAAATCTGAGTCACCAAAGCACCTTACCCGGCTTAAGTTCATCTCCTTAGCCATCCGAAGACCGTGGAGCAAGGCCTCATATTCAGCTGCATTGTTAGTGCAAGGGAACATCAAACGGAGAACATAACAAAATTTATCACCTCGAGGGGAAGCTAGCACAACTCCAGCCCCCGAGCCCTCCAATTGCTTGGACCCATCAAAGTGAATAGTCCAATACGTGTTATCTGGTTTTTCCTCAGACATCTGCAGCTCTGTCCAGTCATTGATGAAATCCACCAGTGTTTGAGACTTGATGGCCGTGCGAGGCATATACTTCAAACCATGAGGCCCAAGTTCAATGGCCCATTTGGCAACCCGGCCTGTTGCTTCCCTGTTTTGGATGATATCTCCTAAAGGAGCAGAGCTAACCACAGTAATGGGGTGACCCTGAAAATATTGCTTAAGCTTCCGGCTTGCCATGAAAACCCCATATACAAGCTTCTGCCAATGTGGGTATCTCTGCTTGGACTCAATAAGCACTTCGCTGATATAATAAACCGGCCGTTGAACCGGATATTCCTTGCCTGCCTCTTTCCTTTCAACCACAATGGCCACACTGACAGCCCAGCTATTAGCAGCCACATATAACAACATCGGCTCCTTATCAACGGGCGCAGCTAGGACCGGCGGCATAGCCAGCTGCTTGTTAAGCGCCTCAAATGCCTCATTAGCAGCGTCACTCCAGACAAAGTCATCTGTCTTTTTCATCATCTGATACAAAGGGATGGCCTTCTCACCGAGGCGGCTTATGAACCGGCTTAGCGCCGCAATACGACCCGCCAGACGTTGAACATCATTGATACACGCCGGTTTAGCCAGAGAAGTAATGGCTTTGATCTTCTCCGGATTAGCTTCAATGCCCCTGTTAGACACCAGAAAGCCCAAAAGCTTGCCCGCCGGCACACCAAAAACACACTTGGCCGGATTAAGCATCATCTTATAAACTCGGAGATTATCAAAGGTTTCCTTCAAGTCGTCTATCAACGTCTCCTTCTTTCTGGATTTCACCACAATATCATCCACATAAGCATGAACATTGCGTCCAATCTGATTATGAAGACAATTCAGCACACATCGCTGGTAAGTCGCCTGGGCACTCTTGAGCCCAAAAGGCATAGACACATAGCAGAAGGCTCCAAAGGGAGTTATGAAAGCTGTCTTCTCCTGGTCCTTAACTGCCATCTTGATCTGATGATATACAGAATAAGCATCCAAAAAACTCAAATGCTCACAACCCGCCGTAGCATCAATAATCTGATCAATACGAGGGAGAGCAAAAGGATCAGCCGGACAAGCCTTGTTTAAATCCGTGTAGTCCACACACATGAGCCAAGTGCCATTCTTCTTAAGTACCAGCACCGGGTTAGCCAACCACTCAGGATGAAAAACCTCAACAATAAACCCAGCCGCCAAGAGCCGGGCTACCTCCTCACCAATGGCCTTACGCCTTTCTTCATTGAAACGACGAAGAAACTGCTTGACCGGTTTAAACTTGGGATTAATATTGAGAGTGTGCTCAGCGAGTTCCCTCGGTACACCTGGCATGTCAGAAGGTTTCCATGCAAAGATGTCCCGGTTCTCACGGACGAACTCGATGAGCGCGCTTTCCTATTTCGGATCCATATTAGCACTGATGCTGAACTGCTTGGATGAATCGCCAGGAACAAAATCAACCATCTTAGTGTCATCTGCCGATTTAAATTTCAAAACCGGATCATGCTCTGTAGTTGGCTTTTTCAAAGACGTCATATCCGCCGGATCAACATTGTCCTTGTAAAATTTTAACTCCTCCGTTGCACAAACCGACTCAGCATAAGCCGCATCACCTTCTTCACATTCCAAGGCTATCTTCCGGCTCCCATGTACTGTGATGGTCCCCTTGTAACCCGGCATCTTGAGCTGCAGATAAACATAACAGGGCCGCGCCATGAACTTGGCATAAGCCGGCCGTCCAAGCAGAGCGTGATACGGGCTGTGAATCTTGACTACTTCAAAGGTCAATGTCTCCGACCTAGAATCATGATCATCTCCAAAGGCAACTTCCAGAGCTATCTTACCAACAGGGTACGCCGACTTACCAGGCACCACAGCATGGAAAACTGTATTCGACGGTTTAAGATTTTTATCTGTCAACCCCATGCGACGGAAAGTTTCGTAATAAAGGATATTGATGCTGCTCCCTCCATCCATGAGTACCTTGGTGAACTTATACCCTCCAACCTGGGGTGCAATCACCAATGCTAGGTGACCCGGATTATCAACCCGGGGCGGGTGATCTTCCCAACTCCACACGATGGGCTGCTCAGACCAGCGCAAGTAACGGGGAACCGCCGGTTCAACGGCGTTCACTGCCCTTTTATGAAGCTTCTGATCCCATTTGCATGAATTTGTGGTGAAGACGTGGTACTGCCCACTATTCAACTGCTTTGGGTTACTCTGATACCCAGATTGCTGCTGCTGATTCCCCTGACCTGACTGTTGATGGTAGCCACCCTGATTGCCTTGATTGCCCTGATTACCTTGGAATCCAGAACTAGAACCGCCACCGCCGTAACCCGGCCCATGAGAACCAGACCCTGAACCACCACCCGGTCCATGATTGTCTTGAAAAAGATTGGAATTTTTATACTCTTTCATGATGTAGCAATTCTTCCAGAGGTGGCCAGACGGTCTTTCTCGCGTCCCATGCCTTGGGCAGGGCTGATTTAGCATCTGCTCAAGATTAAAGCCTGACCCTCCGGCCCGTGGGGGCGGTTTACCTTTACGACGCTGGCCATTATTCTGTGCGTTGGTGTTAGCCACAAAGTCCAAACTATTATCAGCTTTGCGCTTACCATTGCCTCTCTGATTCGCTGAATTATGCTGCTGTCCTCTGGTGCTGCTGCCCTTCTTTCCCTTTCCCAGCTTGTCATCATTAGACTCGGGGTCCTTGGTACCATCAGAGTCAGCGTACTTAACTAGAGCCGCCATCAGCTCTCCCATGTCATTGCAGTGGCGCTTGAGCCGACCCAACTTCTGCTTAAGAGGCGTAAACCGGCAATTCTTCTCCAACATTATGACCGCTGAACCGGCATTGATGCGATCCGATGAATGTAAGATGGTCGAAACTCGGCGCACCCAATGGGTTGTGGACTCACCCTCTTCTTGGACACAGGCATCCAGATCCACAATTGACATCGGCTGCTTGCACGTATCTTTGAAATTCTGGATAAACCGGGCCTTTAACTCGGCCCATGACCCAATGTAGTTGACAGGGAGCCCCTTCAACCAAGTGCGAGCCGTTCCATCCAACATCAGGGGAAAATATTTAGCACATGCCGCATCGCTAACATCTAGCAATTTCATGGCCATCTCATAACTCTCGATCCATGCTTCAGGAGGTAAATCGGCTGTATAGTTAGGCACCTTGCGAGGACCCTTAAAATCCTTGGGCAGACGCTCATTACGTATGGCCGGCACTAAACATGGTACGCCCAAATTCCTAAAGGTTACACCTAGCTCCACTGAAGTTGTCGGACGAATCGGAGAAGGTTGACGGGCCGCATATTGCGCCACCAGCTCGGCCTCTCGGCGCGCTCTACCTTGATCCACCACATTCTGAGCATCAGCACCACCGCCCGCCGGGTTATGCCCACGAGGCTGGTTATGGTTCCGCCCACTGCTTGACATAGTTGGTTCATCAATATGCCTACTGTAACTCCGGCTTGGGCGAGGGGTGGAATGAATCCGTCTTCGACTGTAAGAATAAGTCTACTGCTGAACCAATGCTGTCTGAAGGAGCTCTCTAGCCCTCCGCATCTCAACCGCCGTTGGAGACTCGCCTTCAACCGGGATAGCCGCCAATCGTGACGCCGCAGCGATCATGTTATCCAAAGGGTTAGAGTAATGACCCGGCGGTGTTGGCATGTGTTGCGGCGGGATACTGTTCTGACGAAGCGGATCCGTGGTGCGCGGCTGAACCGGCGCTCCCGTCCCAGGCGCTTCAACCCGGTCCGCCACTGGCGGGTTACTGGTTCCTGCTCCTGGCGTGTTGAAGAGGTTCCTCGCCTCGTAAACCGGTGGCAGGCGAGACTGATGTCTCCTCCTCATGACTTCGTTTGAAGCGTTCTGATCTAGCATGAGCCGGTAAGACTCCGACTGAATCCGCTGCGCCTGTGCATCCAACGTAACCCGCTCCGCAGCCATCCTGGCATCTTCAGCTACCAGGTCTTCCTTAGCTTGAGCTATCTGATCTCGCAATTTCATGACTTCCGCGTTATGCTGATCTTGATTATCCGGGTTAACCTCCGTCGTTAGCAGTGTTGCCAAGGCGTCTAGTAGCCCGGACAAGACTTGAGCCGGCGGGCGCGCAGGGCCTCCTGCCCCGGCTACCGTCGCCGCTGCTGACCCGGAAATCAATGCCGCTGCAGTTGAAGAGTGCTGCACTGGCTGCGTACCGGCCATGAAGATTGCAACCCGGTTCGGCGGCTCGTAGGGGTCCGAAATACTATCGCCATCGGAACAGCCCCCAAGCCGACCGTCTTGCAGTTGGTACAATGACTCGGTTTCACCGGTGGATGACTCGCCATCAGAATAGACAACTGTCTTACCGTCAAATACCGATTTATCCTCAGATCCCGCACCATTAATGAATCCCACGAAGGCACGACTCATGGCGGGCTGAACTCGGGCGGGTTTTGCACGCTGAGCCGTCTCGATGATGTCGGTGCAGGTGTCCGACTCAGGGTCCGGTTCGTCGATCTTGCCAATGAAGACGTGAATTCCACCGAAGGGGACCCGGTATCCATACTCAATTGAGCCGGCCTCGGGGCCCCAGCCTTCGTCGTCGATGTAGAGCTTGCCGCGACGACTCTTGGTCATCCGGCCCACAGCGTATCCCTTGATCCCTTCGAAGTTGCCCTTCAAGAACTCGAAACCACCGTGCGCTGGCCCCACGGTGGGCGCCAACTGTCGTGGACTTGACACGGCAGATGTCCCAGCGGAAGGACTTAGTCGTGGAGCCATCGCAACTAGGTTAACTTGAAGGGGTTAAACGGGACAAAGGACACAGAGAGTTTACCCAGGTTCGGCCCCTCTCAATGAGGTAAAAGCCTACTCCTGCTTTGTGTGGTATTGCTAGGGTTTTGATTACCAGGGAGCGAATACGCTTGACCTAGTTCCTGATTGTTTGTTACCTGTCCCTAAACCGCCGCCGGGTCGTCCCTTTATATACACAGGTTGACGCCCGGCGGTTCACATATCCCGGCCGGCTCATAAACGTGTCCGGCTCGGTATCCACTCTTTCCTATCTTATAATACAAGTCATATACTTATGGCGGTTTACATCTATGGGCTCTAACTCGCCTTTGGGCTTTGGGCCTTCTTATTAAGTCTCCTTCGTAAGTCGCCATCTTCTATGTCTTCATGGGCTTCAATACAGGTAAATCACTATGAGCATAACCCGACCCCTCCTGGGCGGTTTATACTCAATAGTTATATCCCCAACACAATGTGTGGGTCTCTGATGACGTGTGGAAGGCGTGATATGGTGTTATACTGATGGGTTGACTATGTATATGCAGCCTGAAGCAAGATCTATGGGGGGAGTAGTAGTTGTGGTACTACAATATATCACATTTTAGCTCAGGTTTCGGTGTAGAAATCCTCGAATCTATTTTGGCTAATTTTGCGGATGACAGAGCTACGGTTGTATGCCGACTACCTACTGTGGTTGCTGAAACCTGCAGCACACCCCTTTTCTTATTTGCTATTCAGACAATTTGTGCCAGGATAGTTTCAGAACAATTGGAACTTGTGTGCTTGGCTGCAGCTTGCTGCAGTGGTTGGATCGTTGTATATACATACTTCTACATAGCCTTGGATTCCGCTCGTGTGCGGGTTGGCATAATGAACGCCGACCTCCCAACATACCCAATGGCATGCTTCCGTCTCCCAAGAGTTGCCGACACATAAATTCCGTGATGAAATGAGTTGGTGAGGGCTTCGTTGCGGCGAGTTACCAGCTTTGAGGTGGAGCAGTGCCCATGATTGTGACTGGAGTTGCACAAGATGTCAGAAGAAGTTGCCTAAGAGTGGATTAGAAGTGCCCTAGTTTTTCTATTGAGCGATTAGTTCTTTCCTGTTATAACGAAGACATTACCCGCGTCGTCCTGCTTGTGGAAAGGGGTTAGGCATAGAGCATCTCTTGGCCACAAAGCACAAAGCACCATATAGAAAACATGATGTGATTTGGGAAGAACTACCACACAACAAAAGCAATAAAAACACAAAAGGTAAGGTACCATAGTTGCCCTACACAGTTTGGATCCTTTTTTATGCATAATAAAAAGATAACATAGCTGCCCCTAATCTACTACCCCTATGAAAGCACGAAGTGCGGAGATCCAAGACAACATCCTATCCATATATTACTAGTAGAGTGCCCGTGCGTTGCCACGGGCTTTTGAAATATATTTTTTGGGTTGTATAAACATAATGACTGTTTAATTTCACATGTAGAGATAATATAGCATGGGAATGTCGGTGCCTTGTCACGTGCCACGAAAATATTTTGCTGGAATTATGTAAACATAATGCATGTCAAATTTCACATGTAGAAACAAGATAGCACGGGCACAATCGGGTATTTATTGTAGTCCAATTCACTTGCAATGTAAATTGATAAAAAATGATAAATTAACGATGTATAAATATAGAGCGATGATCCAACTAAAATTCTATTACAAATTAATATCTAGTTGTTGCGCTTAAGAAATTTTCACACAATTCTTTTGTGGAAAGATATATAGAACGATGTGTTCTCGTTGATGGACATATACAGAGGGGTTACAACTTGCATTCCTAGAGCTGGCGACACAATTCTTCTATGGAAAGATATTTGGATCGATGACGAACCCCTTTCCAACAAGCTGCCACACATGTTCTCTTTCACAAGGGAGGAGGATATTTCTATAGTGCAATTCCAAGACAGACCACAGGCTTCTAAAAACTTTTACCTCACTCTATCAACCGAGGCGCTGCAGGAATTAACATGTCTGCAGAATCATATGAATGATCTCTACTTGGAACCAACGATGGCTGATGAATGGATTACTTGTTGGGGAGATGTTCAGTTTCGGCCCAAGAAATTCACCAACTTCTTCTTTAGAGAACTGCAGCCACCCGCATACATCACAATGATCTGGAAGACAAAGTGTATCATGAAACTTAAAGTGTTCACCTGGCTGATGTTAATGGACAGAGTCAACACAAGGGACATGCTCCACCGGAGACATTTTGATATTAGAGTCACTCCTGTCTTTTGTGCAACACTACACCACTGGAAACGAACAAACACCTATTTTTTGAGTGCACCTTCAGTGCGGTCTGTTGGAACTCCATCAATATTCAATGGAATACCAACTTGGAGCTTCAGCAGATGTTTGATGCAGTGAAGTCTTCATGGCCACACCCATTGTTCAATGCAATCAAAGTCCCGGCCGCCTGGAACATTTGGAAACAAAGGAACAGATGCTACTTTGACAAGATTGCTGCATCCCTGTATGATTGGAAAAGAGCACTCAAAGCTGACTTGGAAAATCTCAAATTCAGAGTTAAGCCTGGATTGGTCTCCTTTCTTGATAGCTTCATCCCAAACCTATCTCTGTAAATCATAGTTGCTTTCTTTTTATTTGCTTCTTGGCCATGTAATTACCCTGTACAGTACTTTATTTTGAGTAATATACTCCCTCCGTCCCAAAATTCTTGTCTTAGATTAGTCTAGATACGGATGTATCTAATACTAAAACATGACTTGATACATCCGTATTTAGACAAATTTAAGACAAGAATTTTAGGACGGAGGGAGTATAACAGTAGGAGACTCATGTTGTTTTCAAGGTTCAAAATAATAATAATTCTCGCACAATATCAGGAATGTTGTTTTTAGCTTCATTCCCATGATATTTGAGTAAGTATAATAAAAACTTCTTCGTCAGCTTATATACACATCTTGCACAAGCAACGTGTAACGGAGAATACTTCATGTCGAAGGACTTAAAATGTGCAACGGAGAATACTCATGGTGTTAACCGGACGAACTAATTCGTTACCATTCCACCAGAGCATAAAAAAACATAATAGCCAGACACATCCCTGCATTTTCTAAATTAGTATTATTTAAAATATAGTGATAACAAAAATAAATGCTTGCACTTTGAATGTCGAAGGTTTTGTACTCCCTCCGTTCCTAAATATTTGTCTTTCTAAAGATTTCAATAAGTGACTACATACGAAGCAAAATGAGTGAAACTATACTCTAAAATATGTCTATATACATCCGTATGTAGTAGTCCATTTAAAATATCTAAAAAGACAAATATTTAGGAACGGAGGAAGTAGTGGAACGTTACAAAATTTCTGTGGTTTCCAGTTTTCCCCCTCGCTCACTCACTCACCCACTCGCTCAGTCGCCTCTTCACGCTCATTCCCCTCGCTCACCCACTCCACCAAATCCCTAGACCGCGGCGGCAACGCACCTCCCCCTCACTTGCGTCGGCGAATCAACCGCGTCGCCGCCCTTCTCCTCAGGCGTCGCCGCCGGGCCTTCTCGAGTTCTCGTCTGCGTCGCCTCTCCCTCTCGCCCGCATCCTCTGCGCCACGGTCGAGCCAAAGTTGGATATTTTAGCGAGGTCGAGTAGGAGCATGAGAAGCGCGGGCACGGCGGCCTTGTCCTGCTCGAGGAAGGCGGCGACGGATGCTAGTGCTCCTCGCCGCCATCGACCTGCAAGGAGGAGCGTCGTGTTGGACGCTGCCATCCCCGACGCTGCTGGTACTCCTCTGCCGCTACAAGTTCCCCGTCACCTGCGCCCAGGTCGGCCGCGAAGTCGAGCTCCCCATGCTTGACCTGCAAGGTTTGTATCCTTAATTTTCCCCACACCTTTCCAATCTCTGGAGCCTATTATTCGGGGAAAGGCAAGGAGAGATTCTGGAGCTGATTGTGATTGTGATTGTTGCTGTGGATGGAATATGGATGTAGATGTACTGTGGTCAAGAACTGCTCTCTGCCGCGGGAGTAGATTGGAAAGGCAAGGCACAAGGAGAGATTGGAAAGGCTGCTGCTGCTCCTGGACAATGCGGCTGCTGCTGCCACTACCTCTCGCCGATTCGGGCATGGTAAAGACCACTCGGTTGCACTACTCCATGTGTAGATGACTGAACTTGGGTGTGAGCATTTTGATGCCTATGAATTTAGTAAATTCAGTACTCACAGGAGTACACTTTCAGTACTGTAGGAGTACATTCCGCCTAGAGTATTTGTACTACAGGAGTACTTTCAGTACTGTAGGAGTACTTGTATTCTTTCTTAGAGTATTTGCTTGGAGTAAATGTTGTAGTTTAACCGAAATCAACATTTCTGAAAATCATGTTTATCAATGGGTTGTAAGTACTGAAATCAACATCTCTGAAATCATGTTTGTCATGTTGTAGTATTCTTTTTGTCAGGATTTTAGTACTCTTGCTTGGCTCAAACCAAACTGATTCTGCTGTAATACTCATGCTGTAGTATTCTTTTTATTATGCTGGAGAACTTTGATTGATCTAGTGGGCTCAAACCAAACTGATTTTTAGAGTATACTCCATGTTACTTCCATTTCAGAGCACATTCTTGGAGTGGATCTGCATTTCAGAAAGTTATCAAGTGGGAGTACATGGAGTACTACATTTTAAATCGAGAAGATGGTGCCTGCTCCGTGATGATGCCGCCAGCACCTACGACTTCCTCGACCACCACCACCATGATGACGACTTCCTTGAACATGGTGAGTACTCCTCCAATGCTTGTACTCCTATCAATGTTTACTGCTGTAATCATGCAGTAGTTAGCTGCTGTAATCATGTCCGGAGTAATGCACCATTAGTTGGTAAGAAATAATGTCAGTATGAAACCTCTCGACAGTAACTGTTTTTTTTGTGAGGAACAGTACAAGCTTTCAACTTTATTTGCCCCATTCCATGTTTTGAAATCATTACCAAATCATACGAAGCATGATAACAATGTTCAAGCTGATTCGGTGAATCTGTAGATTACATCTTACTGTGTGTTCCCAAAATATTCAGCATTGCAAAACAAAGAAATATTAAATACAAGTTTCACTATGGATGATAGTGTGAAACAATATATCATATCTTTTTCCTGGGAGGATCATGGACCAACTTGTCAATGTAACCTCGGTTGTATACTACATCTACATCCCTGTCAATGAACATGTGCACTATTGAACTATCTATGCATCTACATCTCTATGAAGATACATATACAACTGCATCTTGGATGAATACTATTGTCAGTTTACTCGCATGAGCCATTCAAGGAATGTAGTCTCTCAGTTCTAGTGTACCTAGATGTACGATGAAACGAACTTGTGAACCAAAGCAATTTGAGTTGACAACCGGACAGAGGAAGCGGGCAAGAGATGATTTATTTATGGGCGATGATGATTTGCTACAAATACATATACTGCTACCTTCCATGCATGTCAGCATCTGATGCTACCGCTTGATTTTCTGAAGATTGAAGAACCACCCCCTGCCATTAACAAATCATTTCATATAAACTACTGTACCTAGCAATGTAAAAAATACAAAAAGGATCAAATCACTAACCTGTCATAGAAAAAATGGCACACTCCTGGCCGTCCTGCATGTTTTGGCTTCAATTTCCCTCGCCTTGCATGTCACTACGTCCTTAAGAAAAACAAACACATTGATAATTATAATTAAGAACTTCGCCTACAACAAAACAGAACCAGTAGAAACTCATCGCTTTCATTGTCTTCAAGCACCTCATTGTCCTCTGATAATATAGTTTGAGAGAAGTCCATATTACCCCTCGAACTTGTCTTTGGCTTCACTTTACAAACCTCAGAATTGTGTTCGTTCAAGTTTCATCCTTCAACTTTATAAACCGTTCATAATTATAAGGGGTCTGCTTCAGTATACCCACCTTAAGTGAGTCAATGGCGGAGATTAAAACTTACCCCTAAGGCACATAGGACTTGACGGTCAATTTAAGTACTAACCACTTTATTAATCGGTGTATGTATGGCCCACATCGACATTGTACTTTTAACTTAAACATAACATAGACTTAGGTACTTACTTATTGTCGAAAAATCTAATTTATGAAGGGTAGGATTTTAGTATTACATATGAATGACTCTGCCCGTTTTTCTCTCTCGCCTCACACATGCCCCCTTCCAGACCATATCGCCACCGTCTCATCAAACCACACCAAGAAGCCAACGTCCCAATCTACTAACACATCAAATCCCACACCAGTACTCACCTCAGTACGACCCATGACAAAGGACATGCTCCACGGCAAGGTAGGACTCCTAGCAGGCTACAACATGGAGCCGACGAAGAGAGAGATGATGACTTGGAGGAGATGCTCGTTGGCGCAGACCAAGCGAACAACCTGACATGCATCTGTGCAGAATTTAAGTGCATATTAGTGCTTGCTCCAAAATGCTACTAATCAAATGGTAATCGTGTAACCTCATTTTTAGGATGTTGGGTTGTGGTTGCTACCTGATTTTATTAACCTGACATGCTATCACATAAACACTCATCGCTTAACAATTCAAGATGTTGGACATGCTGTTAAGTTACTGGTGTTGCTCAAATAATAGGTGGCTAGCCTAATATGAACCTAGGTTCTATTTGATGATCTAAAAGATGTTGCTGCACATACCGTAGTACATTTACTACACATTGGATTTGAAGGTACTATATTTCAGTTAATTTATAATATATGTGCTTCGATGAGGCAAGTGTACATCACAACAAGCAGTTGTGTGGCTCATCACACCAGCTGTAAGCTATTAGGAACTGATAGTTATAATTGCAGAGATCTTCAGCTGAAACATTGTTCAGCCGACAATCCAAATACATATGCTTGCAGCTACACATACATATCTTCTAATTCACCATAGTCCCTCTTTTCTGACTATGTAATTACTAAGCCCCCAACCTTCTCTTATTTTATTTATTAGAACATGCCGATGTTACATTATTCTGAACTTCCCATCTTTGTTGAGACTAAAATTCAAAATCAGGATGTGTACATGTGTTTATACTTTATACGTCCAGCCTAAAATCTGAGAAAAAGCATGAACAAATGTCCGCAAATACCCAATGACAATAGAACTTGTACTGAAGATTTCCCTTCACCATTCAAAATTGCATCAGAAATCTCGGGAGGAGTAGGTTCGGGAGCGAGACATGGCAGGTTTGACCGGTTTTTCCACTGAAAATCGCTGGAAGGGGAGGAGATCGTGCGAGGAAAAAATCGGTAGAAGGGGAGGATGTCGTGCGAGGGGAAACGAACAAAACGAGCGAACGAAACTACGTACGTATTGAGACATTAGGAGTAGAGATCTGGTACAGATTAAGGGGAGTTCCACCATCTTCATTCTGAGATACAAGTTTATTAACTGAATTAATTTGTAATGGGATGGAAGTGAGTTCATGATGCACCAACTAAAACAGAATCGGAGCTGAACCCTATGATTGTATATTTCGTTCACTTCTAAAAATATTGGATTCCATATTTTTGATACATAATTTGTTTGCGATTAAGCATGTGCATCGCTGCTGCAATTACTAAAACATGGAATAGGGATGAGAACAAACAGGCAAGTAAAGAGAATCTTCTATTTTTCTTCCGGTGTAGCGATAAGAGAAAGCAAAAATAGCATGTTGGTCGGGATAAATAAGAGATAAGGGAAAATCAAATTGTCATTGAGCATATTTAGCAGACACGTAGCATGGATAAATCAACTGAAAATCACACTTTATTATTGTGTGGTGGTCCAGTTTTGTGGCCGCTTTTGGGCCGCATCATAAATATTTCTGTAATGTAGAACACTTGAGTGGAGTCTAGTTTTACAATGACGAAGTGACCAAGGCAGTGTGCAATATGTGTGCAGGAAAACAAAGCCGAGTTTAGATGTAGTACATGATTGATTACAAAACAACAAAAGAATAATATACATAAGCAAACCAGCAAAACGAAAAATAATGTCACATACAAAGACTGCTGTAACATGCAGGGAAATAAGAGACTATACAGGGACCTCCACCTATGATAAATAATAGTATAAAGATATAGTTTTGATATTGTGTGGTGGTCCAGTTTTGTGGCTGCTTTGGGGCCGCATCATAAATATTTCTGTAATGTAGAACACTTGAGTGGAGTCTAGTTTTACAAGAACGAAGTGACCAAGGCAGTGTGCAATATTTGTGCAGAAAAACAAAGCCGAGTTTAGATGTAGTAGATGATTGATTACAAAACAACAAAAGAATAATATACATAAGCAAACCAGCAAAACGAAAAATAATGTCACATACAGCAAAATTTGGCAACTTGCAAAGTCACAAATCCGAGGCAATATTATTAATACTTGCCTTGTACTATAAACATAATAAAGTTCAATTGCAAACATCGAAAGATAGAGATATGTACAAAGACACCAAAGAGCACCAAATTACCTGTAGCATAAGAGTAAATCCTCTCACATATTTAAGAGCGGACTTCAGCCTGTAAGGACTTCCTTATAGACGATGTTCTTCATCGAGGTCTGTAAGGACAAGGCAGGTCTTTTTCGCTTCTTAGATTTACCGCTTTGCTTCTTGGCATTCTCCTTCTCCTTCTCCTTCTCAATGAGGATCTTTATATTTCTCTTTGCGGTGGCTCGAGACAATGCGACATAGAGTTGACCATGAGAGAACACTGGATTAGGTAGGTACACGCCAACAATCGGAATCGTCCGGCCTTGAGCCTTGTTAATCGTCATAGCAAAGCTAAGCCTTACAGGAAATTGCTTCCTCTTGAACTTGAATGGAAACATGTCGTTGTGAGACGGGCATAGGGGTATTCGAGGAAGGAATACCCTCCTACCTGCGTGTTGTCCGATCACGATTTCTGCGTCGATGGCGTTCCTCTCGAAACCTCGCACCACAAGCCTTGTCCCGTTACACAGACCATTAGCCGGATCAATGTTCCTCAGAAGTATGACAGGGCAGTTGAGCTTCAGTTTGAGTGCATGCGGAGGCAGACCGTTGGGAGTCAATCCATTTAGGAACTCGGGAGCGTAGTAGCCATACGGGTCGTCTTCTACACTGTCAAAGCTATGGTAGATTACTTCTTCTCCCCGAAAACGCTCTACCATGCGTATGTTTATCTTGTCGACGTTGTCGTTCGTGGTGGAGAGGATTGTGCGTGAAGTCATGTAATTCGGATCGGACATGTTGTCATCTAGTCTCGGAAACACATGGTCAATCAACTTCTCCAGGTCGTCACCCTCGCCTGTAGACGGCACACAAATGTCTTCAGGGAGTCGTATGTTTCGTTGATCGTTAACTTCCTCGGTGCCATTGCCTACCCTCATGTTGGTGACGAGCCTTAGCTGGTGCATACCCTTCCAGAGGTGTGAACTTCGGAGGGTTGCATCGATTATCTGACCCCGGGACCCCCTCCTGACGACCGGAAGCACCTGCCTGAAGTCCCCGCCAAACACAACAGTTTTTCCTCCAAACGGTCGGTCCCGTCTTCCCATGATGTTGCGCATGCTGTTGTCCAGTGCCTCGACCGCCTGTCGCTTGGTCATGGTGGCCTCGTCCCATAGTATCAATGAGGCCATCCTCAGTAGCTTGGCGGTACCACTCTGTTTCGTGAAGGTGCATGAGGCGCCATCGTCGCAGCTCAATGGGATCTTGAACCTCGAGTGGGCAGTCCTGCCTCCAGGCATGAAAGAAGCGGCGACGCCTGACGTCGCGGTAGCGATAGCGATGTTTCCATCACTTCGAACCTTGGCGAGCAGCGCCCTGTACAGGAAGGTCTTCCCTGTACCTCCCGGGCCATCAACAAAGAACACACCCCCATCACCGCGTTCAACAAAAGCTAGTATCTCGTCGTATGCTGCCCTCTACTCCGAGTTTAGCGACGAAGCCAATTTAGTGTCGTTGATGTCAAAATCGACGTTGGATTCCTCGATCACTTCTCTGGCCTCGCCCTCGGTTGGGTCGAACGCATCATCAATGCATGGAAGAGCGAAATCAGCTATGTCTTTGCCCATGGACTGCAACATACCCCTAATGTCAAGCAACACCATCTGTTCCACCTCAATCGGGCACGTGTGTGATCGCCGATAGTCATCAGACATAGGCTCGAAGTGCCTATCCCATAAACCACGCACGTCGCCTGGCTCACAGTGCACCAAAATTGTTGCGAAGAGCCTCCTGAGCGAACATGGCATCGCCCACTGCTCTGCCTCGGTAAGACAGTCGTCGAGCGTGTTATCTGCCTCGATGAGTCCCAACCTTTCGGCAGCCTCTCTAAACCTCCCGCATAGCCTACCGTCCACGGTGAGCAGGTCCTCATAGGATGTCTTGCCAGCAACATGGTTTAGCAGCACACGCAGATAGTATCGCTCCCCCTCGGCAGGATTGGCAGACACAATTCGACCTATCTGATAACGCTCCACCCGCTCTTTCCAATACTTCTTACCCTTCTGCCATGTGAACCTTCCAGGAAAATCCTTGTACAATATATTCCTAGCCCACGGGTGGTTTTGGTTAGCTTTGAAATACTCTGTCAACATGGATTTGGAAGCATTCTCAGAGGCGACTACGTCGGTCAAGTGAGCTTGCTCATTGAATGCCACCCTGTGCATATTCGGGAGATGAAGAGGCAACTGTAGGACAGGCGGGTCATTGGCACACAACGGGAAGCCAAATATCCTCCACATCGCCTCTGGAGGGGTAACCCACCTCGCGTCTATGTATCTTTTGATCTCATCAATGTTACCATCGGCGTCGGGCTGGTCGATGCTGAAAGAAGCCCTATCATGGCCCTTGTATATGTACTTGTAAAGGTATTTGACGGCCTTTATGCTGGAGCAAACCTCAACGTTGATGTGGCAATTGAACATCCGTAGAAGGTAAGGGTTATACGGCACAACCCATCTGTTGTCAAACATTTTACCCCGGACCTTAGCCTGCCGACCATTATCTCGACGACGATAAACTGGGTATGAGTCCTTGCCCTGTGCTGTGTTTTCATTGAATGGCCGCGGGTATCTTCACTTGCACTCGTTCTGTTGCATGCACACATTTTTGGGGTTGAGAGCACCGCATGGTCCGTGCATCATATGTTTCACCACCAAGGCGTGGAGTTCAGGATACTTTTGCTTGTCTGGGAGCTCGGCAGAAATGAGTCGGTCGTACTGCTCCGGAACGACAAGCTTATAGGCAGAATCCATGATCAACAAAAAGTGTGCGTGGGGGAGGCCCCTCTTCTGGAATTCGACTACGTATACATGTGCGACAACAACACCCAGGATGTTCTTCTTGAACAACATCTCTTTCATAGCCTCTAGCTTGCCATGGAACACACGAGCCACAAGATCAGGTCGGTCTTGCGTTGTCTGACTAGGAAACAACTCATTCGTTATCTCTTCCCAATTAGGGTTGCAGGTCATGGTCAAGAAGATGTCAGGCTTCCCGTAGGTATGGACAATTGCCATCGCATCCATATGCCTCCACTTCATGTCGCGGTCGCCACCTGGGTACGTTCCAGGGAGCACTATCCTTACTCCAACAGCGCTTGCCCGGGTCTCCCCGGATGTAATTGCATCAACAACTCCTTTATACAGGTCGGCACGGATCTTTGTCTGGTTCTTCCTGTACCATTTCAACCTACAACTCTCAATCTTGATGTACATGTCCACCCCCCATTGCTGGAGCAATCGTGCTCCACAGAGTATGGGATTGAATATCCCAGGTCGTGTCTGGAGCATGTAACAGTAGTAGTCTCTCACCAAGACGCATAACCTGCTATTCCCCTCTGCACATGGATGAGTAACGCGGACATTAGGATTCATATGAGAAGTATACAATTCATCTAAATGACAGAATACGCATAAGGCTTACCTGCATCCTCATCGTCATCATCATCATCACGCCTACCTCTTGGTTGTTGCACAACCGGCCAAGGGACATCACGTTTAGGAAGTTTCGGGTGCCAACCGAGCTCCCCCCTTGGGAAGAAGAGTGGGTAAGAGAGCGGGTCATACGAGCCAGCCGTCACATGTATACTGTGCCTTTGGTTGTCATTCCCGCAAAGTGTAATCCTACGATCGAACCTCTTCGCTAGGTCAGTGCCCTCCACCCAAATTGCAGCGACCTCAAATGACAGAGGTCTATTATACTTCCGTTGGTCTAGTCTCTGGTCAGTGTTGAGGTATATCCTGTAATCGTCGAGGTTGTCCCTGTGCGCACCCAAGCTCCTAAACTGCTGGGAGTATGGGTTTTCCCTGAGTATGTCCACTAACTTTCTGACGACATCCTGGTCTAATTGCTCGGTGGCAGCCTTGCGATGGGTTAGGCCTAGGTCGTCGTCGTAGAAGTACAACTGTAGATGCTCTGGACGTGACGTTGGCCCGAAGGAATGAACGTTGTGGTAGATGGTGCCGTGCGCCCGGAACGTGTACACCCCAGACTTCATGTTTGTGTAGCTTTCATCAAGGCTGACGCCGAGGGTTGTGAAGGAGAAGTGGCCGTTGAAGAACCGTATGTTCTCCCGAAAATGCCTTGAGTCCGCATCCATGCTAGACCAAAGCCTCATTAGCTCCGGGATGGGCTCCGGTTGCTTCAGCTGGATCTGCCCATTGCGACAGCAGAATCCCGGGGCCTCGGACACAAACTTCTTGGCCTTGCAGTGATCGCAATTTGTGGCGTGCTTCAGGATGTGTGTGTGGTCTGGGACGTTTGAGTAGACATAGTCCAATGGATCATGGTCGACATAGGTATTGTGACTTGAGTCTTCCAATTCGTCGTGCTCCATGTCATCAGCATCTGAGCCTGGAAACAATGTTTATAATTAGTGTGATATTCCCAACGGGTGGATGTTGCTCAAGTGGGTGTACATACCTTCACCAGCAAACAGGTAATACTCATCGTCAAAGAGGCTGTCAGGGTTGACATTATCATTCATGAGACGACTAAGGTAAGCGTCCATGTCGTCTGCTCAGGTGCGAAACCATTAAATGAGGGTTCAGTCTCAAGGGACGCAAGGAGAGTAAGGATGGGAGTGTTACCTTCACTTATGATCGTGTACTCCGGCGTGCTAGATGAGGTTGAGGCACCATGTGCTTCCACTACGGTAGGTTGTCCAGTTGAGCTCATTTCCGGTATGGAGATGGACCTGACGGTTGGGGTCTTCACCCTACCTGCAAACCTTTCATTATGCCGATCTAGTAGAGCATTCCTCTCACCACGTGGTACCTTCGGTGATGTTTTTTGCTTGCCAATTTTCTCCTGACGCTTCTTCGCCGCCATACTTCCCTTGCAAGCTCGCTCTCTCGTCCTACGCCGAGCTCTGGACTCATGACTCTGCTCGTCCGCTCCATTATCCGCTATTGTTACCGGATCACTGGTTTGCTGGTCGGCACTTTGTAGGTGCTCATTGATTTCGATGAGGTCGCCATCTACAGCACCATCACCGAAGGTTCTGCTTAGGTATGCACCTACAACATTATCGACTCATTATTTATATCTGATGAATGATTACATGATGAAAGATGATGGTTGATAGGATAACTACCATCGGTTTCGGTGTTGCGAATGTATGTGGGGGCCGCATTGATGGTAGGAGCATGATCTATTTGTTCACTGTCAGATTGTTGCGTGAGGGCTGAAAGCGTGAGAGTCGGACAATGTGCGTGAGGGTTGGACAATGTGCTAGTTAGATCTGGACGTGGCATTGCGATCGATTCAGCACACGGGGTGTTTTTCTTTGCAGCATACTTTGCCTTTCTTTGAGCACTTGACTCCCCCTTCTCATCCACAGTCATGCTTTCTCGGTGTTGCATGCGCCATTCTCTTTGATTTAGATTTTTTCGTTCTAGATCGATCCTTCCGTTATCCATTTTA
This sequence comes from Thinopyrum elongatum, assembly GCA_011799875.1. Taxonomy (NCBI): domain Eukaryota; kingdom Viridiplantae; phylum Streptophyta; class Magnoliopsida; order Poales; family Poaceae; genus Thinopyrum; species Thinopyrum elongatum. The sequence goes on along the minus strand of CM022303.1, from coordinate 642,310,786 downwards.
TCCCGGTAAACTGCTCGCCTCTGCACATTTTCCGGCTCCCTTTGACCGTGCGTTAACCTTAAGTCACGCTTGCGTTCTTTATCACGTTGACGCCTAGCTAGTTCTTTATCATGAATGACACCAGTTGTAGTTGAAGGAGGCAATGGGGCATCATCATGTGTCAATGACGTATAGCTGGACGTTGTTGGGTTGGCTGGTTAAACAATAGTGTGAAAACTTTATCAGACCATCATTCTTCAACAAGAATGAAGATAGTAGTCAAACACCGACCTTATACATAGCTGAACGGGTGGGTTATGAAGAATGATGTATAGCTACACATAGTTGTGTTGGCTGGTTGAAGCTAGTTCTCTATCTAACATTTATTTTTTACATAATGCCTCCGTGCCTTAAGATAAACTGTAATTAAATTTTGAAAAGTCGTATGTCTGGCCTTCATGTCCGGCCTTCATGTCCTGCCTATATAGACCGTGGAAAATTTATTTCATTTCATCCATTATGAAAGTGAATTGCATATAGAACACGGTGGTCAATTAATTAATTCACTATCACTATTAATGTTGAACTATACACCACGCTGAAAGTGAATTGCATACGATAATGTTATTGCTGCAACATAACACATTCTTACCTGATATCGTGAGGGCGGGCAGATTTTCATCTGGTTGCTTGTTGGCTGCCTCCTCTTTTCTCGTTCGATAAGCAGTTCGCCTCCGAGCCTTTAATAGCTCATTTTTCTCATCGAGTTCAACCGAGGTTCGTTGAGACACATTACTGATATCACCAAAAAGGGACAGGGAAACATTTTCCACATCTGCATGATTATTGATGGTACACACATCATTTTTCACGAAATAATATGTAATGCAGGGAGTATAGATACTATCATCGCAGTGCATACACATAAAACACTCTTACCCGATATCGTTAGTGATGGCATCTTATCTTTCTGTTGTTTGCTGGCTGTCTCCTCTTTTTTCTTTCGATAAGCAGCTCGCCTCCGAGCTTTCATTTCCTCTTTTTTCTCGTCAAGGTCCACCGAGTTTGGGTGATTTGCATTAGTGATATCACCTAGAGGGGACAGGGTATCATTATGCACATCTGCTATCCCATAGATGGTACCCTCGTCAATTTTCGTCCGATATTATGATATGGAGGGAGTATATATACTATCATCGCAGTGCCAAGACATGTAAATCATTATTACCTGATATGGTAAGGGCAGACAGTTTTCATCTTGTTGGTTGACGGTAGACTCGTCTTTCTTATTTCGATATGCAGCTCGCCTACGAGCCTTCAACAGCTCTTTTTTTCGTCAATGTCCATAGAGGCAGGTTGATACCCATTAGTCATATCACTGAGAGGATGCCGTGAGGCATTCTGCTGCCTCTCTTCCTCGTTAGTACGTTGCTTGATGGCCAGCTCTATTGTCATTAAAGATACCCAGATGTGAGAATAGTCGACTTAACAATAAATAATCATACCTGTCATTGGAAGGGAAGATTTATCTTCATCTTGGAGTTTGACCGTACCATCCTCTTTTTTCTTCCGATAAGAAGCTCGTCTCCGGGCGTTCCTCTGCTCCCTCTTTTCGTCTGTTATGTTTTTTTCAATGACAACTCCGTTGTTCGTTTGATCGGATGTTGGTACCGACATGGGCAAATTATGTACATCTACTGGAACAACATAAAAGCCAAAAGCTAGGATTACGCGTAAATATAAAGTGGTTTAACATGAAGTTTGAGGTAATAACACCAGTTGCATAATTTCGTGTCAGATCTATGGGAGAGTTGTCTGCATCATTCAAGCAAAATTAAAATGGTACCAAAATATGACATAGTTGTAGGCACGTGGTGCGAACCTTTCAGCAAAATAGTACTTACCCGAAATCATATGGGAAGGATCATTTACATATGTCATATCACCATCGGTCTGTTCAAGAGTCATCCGTTCGGACGGAGAAATATGGATTCCTACAAGCAGCATCCTTGGTCCATTAGAATCGGTTGATCACATATAAAACAAAAAATTAAACCATGTATCATTTCACAGCATTATACCTGGACTACTTGTGTAAAATACGTCAACGTCAACCTCGTCGCCTACGGGTATAACCCCGTGGTTATAGTAGTCAACATTTGTCCCCTCTATCATGTGATCGGATGATGCATCCGAAACAGGAGCATGAACAGCTATGGAGGAACACAAAAGTCATAAGCTAGGTTAAAGTATGAAAATAAACCACCTTAAGCATAATTTAAATCAGATCGGCCATGCATGAGGTAATACCAATAAAACTTTGAGGTACATTTGACTCATAATTTCCTGTAGGATTACTGGGAGCCGGCAACAAAGATTCATTATACAGGAATGAGATTGGAGGGTTGTCTGCATCGTTTAAACGTAACCAAATTTTAAAACTAAATAAGGAAAAGTTGACGGCAAATGCCTTTAACTTTGTAGCAAAATTATACTTACCCGACATCGGATGGGAAGGTTGTTGAACAAATGCCCTATCACCATCGGTCTGTTGAAGTACATTCCGTTCGGAGGGAGTAATATAGACTCCTACAAGTCAAACGCTTGATGGATTACAATGGGTTGTGTCAAAGTCTTGTAGGTATTATTGATCACCAAAAAATGCTAAAATTCAAGTTTGTATATATGCACAGCCTTGTACCTGGGCTACCTGTGTAAATATTGTCAACATCGTCGGCTCCGGGTATTTTCTCTTGCTCCACATTTGTCCCCTCCATCGTGCCTGGAACAAATAGTCTCACGGGATGGTGTTTGACATGTATAGCACAATTTATAGTTGAACTAATACCTGGAGGTACATGTGGCGACGTCGTTTGTTCCGTTGGCTTGCTATGTGGATTCCCCATACGCTACTATAGAAATAAAAACACAATTTTAACAGAATCAGGTAATTAGCAAATACCTGCTTACAGACACTGCTAGTAAACGGACATCGAAATCGTGCTGGATAAAATGAAGGGCAAGTGTGGCTTGATCTAACAACGTATATAAGACAACTTTCTCATTTGGGCAGTCTGGGTACAATGTTTGAGACTTTCAGTTTCAGCTACATAACAACAACGTTGCTTTAAATTTCTTTCCTACACAGTTCACAAGTACTGGTTCACTAGTTAATAACAAAATTGTTATTCTTTTCATGTCAGACACTAAGTATACTGCTTTAAGTTTCTCCCATACGTACTTCAGATGTGCTGGTACATTGCTTTTTTTTTATGTTGATGTTCTTTTTGGTTTCATTCGTGCATGAGGGTGTCATATAAGGATGCAACGCGGAGCATATGCTGTTCATAGCAAAGTCGATGAGTGTCGGATGTGTCCGGACCTCCACTTCAAGGAAGCTGGATGGATCCGTTGAACTTTTCAACGAAGCTTCTTTTGGTAGTTTCGTTGTGCCAGGTAACAATGGTCAGTCTTTATTTATTTCTGCAAGCTGTCTATGAATTCTGAACCACACCGACTAATATTGAAGCCATATCTTGGGCCGAACGCGGACATGGGCATGCTGGTGGATATACGAAGCATGGCGAACATTGAGCTACCGAGGAACATCAATAAAGGTTATGTTTGTGTGAACATTTTCATACCCTGAATGTGACCTTGCAAAGACTGGTTTGTGTGGAGATGATAGTATTGTGTGAACCACCCGTAGTTTTTACTTTCTGCATCAATGCAGCATTATATCCAGTACATGTACTTGGTATAACAAAGTGAGCCTCAATCTTGGTTGTTCATGATGCAACTGTGCGCACGGTTGATGAATGAAGATCGGGCGCCATGAATGAAGATCTGGCGACATGAATGAATATCGGCCAGACATGGACCTATTCCATTACTATTTTCTGCTTGATGAAACACGTCCGCGTTTTTTCATGCTGTAAACTGATACTTATGATGCTTTCAACTGGGGTCTATACTGGTACAAAAAACATTTTCGATCTAGTACACCATACCTGGGGCTGATTTCCGATCCAGTAATGGGTCCGCGGCGGCGCCCCGCCGATGGGACCTATTACGTCAGTGGGATCCGGCAGGGCTGTCACCTCCGGATCGAAAGACCGCGGGACAGTGGCGAGATCTGGCGCGTTCTTCTCAATGAGACCTGCCGCGCAGCTGTGACCTGAGATCGCAAGACATTGGCGCGGCGGAGTCGTGACCCGGAGATCGCAAGACGGCCGAGCGGCGGAGTCTTGACGTGGAGATCGCAAGACGGCGGCGCGGCAGGGTCTGGAGATCGCAAAACGGCGGCGCGTTCTCCTCGAGGGGACCGGGAGAACTGATTTTTATGCGGGATGTTTTTTTTTCCCTGTGTGCGTGGGGTGTGGAGGTGGGGGGATGTGGGGGGGGGGGGGGGAGGGGGACAAAAATTAACCGGTTGAAAGTGGCGGGACGAAAAAAAATCGCGGACGCAATCCTACCAACAACTGAGACATTAGGACTAGAGATTAGGAGTAGAGATTCTCTTTACGGACCAGATGCGTCACTAAAACGCGTTTGATCTAAAACGCATGTTCCGCACTAACTAAAACCACCATTCCCCGTCGTCGTACTGCACAAAAACGAACCGCCGCCCCGTACACCCGCACATCTCTCCCGAAATACCTCACGGACGCCCTCCCTGCCGCCCCCATGACGCCCTTGCGGCCTCGCCGATCTTGCCGGGCTCCTCACCTCTCTCCCCTCCCTCCTCATCGGACCTCCCCGCTACTCCTACGTTGCCCTCGCCGCACCGGCGTGCTCTCCGTCACCTCCCCGAGCACGTGACCCAGACTGCCTCTGCCATTGGAACCACCACCTTATCCTTATGTGAGCCGCCGCCGGAGCCATGGCCGTGGGGGCGACTTTTGCCGTCGTTGTCGCCGCTTGGATCATCCTGCTTGTCCGTCGCCGCTGTACCAATGCAAGCTGCAGAACCGCTGCCAGCAGACACTCTGCCGCGTGATTGAACTGTCGCCGCCTCCTCCTGGTAAGCGACGAAGCATCCCGGTGCGCCATCACCAACAACTGATTCACCTCCTCGCAAGTCTCTATTCAGATCCGATACCCACCCACCCACCCCGATCTCTCTTCATCAAGCCAAGAAATTGTTGCTTCATTGTTCCTGTTAGATTAATTCCATGATGAATCGATTTTGCTAATAGCATGTTCGTTTTGCATTTTTTCTGAATTTAATGGACAAGTTCTTCTGTCAAACACAACGGCCATGTCCTATATTGCATTGACATGATTACTTGGAGGATTAAACTTTACATGAGAGACGGTGGAAGAAGCGACTAGCCAATTAAGAGCCAGTGAAACTTGCTGCGACTATCAATCTCAGGGCAATGAACCTAGGACCATTCAGAGCAGGTGAATTTCTACTTTATATTTCTAATTCTCTTTTTTTAATGTTTCCATTACTTTTTATTGAAATCCGCTCAATGGGATGAGAAGTGGACCTTTGACTGGAGCTATTTTTTACTATTGTTTCTCCAATTTTCCATTCAGGTAGATGTTCCTCACATAACAGCATACATCAAAGCGTGTAGATCTATTTCATAGAAGTCAATGCTCCAATCTTTGTACTGTTTTTTCCTTATGTGGATGCAGGTATTCCTGGGAAACAAAAACGCGTTTTCCTTTGAGCTGGCTTGGTTTGAACGAGAAGGCTTCCTTGATCTCGTGGCCAGAGAGTGGGCTAAGGATTCAGGAGGGAAGACTGCGCTTCAGCGCTGGCAGAATAAGATTAGGCATTTGAGGAGTTTCCTGCGTGGGTGGGCTAAGCATCTTAGCGGGATTTGTAAGGTCGAAAAGGAAAGGCTCCTTTCCCTTATTCAGTCCCTAGATGTAAAAGCAGAAACCACGGTGCTGCCGGCCGCGGAGCTTCATGCCAAGCTTGATGTGGAGATGAGGCTGAAAGAACTTCTTAGAGAAGAGGAGTTGAAGTGGGCGTTGCGGGCCAAGGTCCGGCGAGTAGTCCAGGGGGATGCGAACACTCAATTCTTTCACATGATCGCTAATGGTAAACATAGAAAGAAGAGGATCTTTCAGCTTGAGCAAGATGATGGAACAATTTTAGGACAGGAAAACCTAAAATTGTACATTACAGAGTATTACAAGCAGCTGTTTGGCCATCCAGAAGAGAACTGTGTGTCTCTGGATGAGTCCAGGATTGAGGATGTTCCTCAACTCACAGTGGTGGAGAATGATATTCTTGCGGCTCCTTTCTCTGAGAAAGAGGTGTTTGAGGCCATTTCGCATATGAAAAATAACAAGGCGCCGGGACCCGATGGATTTCCAGCGGAGTTTTATAAAAAGTGCTGGCATATCATTAAAGGGGATCTGTTGCCTTTGTTCAATGATCTCTTCTCTGGGTAGCTTCAACTTTTTCAGCTCAATTTTGGAACGATAACCCTTCTTCCTAAGAAAACAGAGGCTGTGAGAATTGAGCAATTCAGGCCCATCTGTCTTCTTAATGTTAGTTTCAAAATTTTCACCAAGGTCGGGACTAATAGGCTCACACAGATCGCGCATGCTGTGGTGCAGCCTTCCCAAACTGCTTTCATGCCGGACAGGAACATCCTTGAAGGGGTTGTGGTCCTTCATGAAACGCTCCATGAAATCCACACGAAAAAGCTGGATGGGGTTGTTTTCAAAGTGGATTTCGAGAAAGCGTACGACAAAGTCAAATGGCCCTTCCTTCAACAGGCCTTACGCATGAAGAGTTTTGACGAAGCTTGGCGACGCCAGGTAGAATCCTTTACGCAAAAAGGGAGTGTTGGAATTAAAGTGAATGACGATATAGGTCATTATTTCCAGACACACAAAGGCCTGAGGCAAGGTGATCCAATGTCCCCTATTTTGTTCAACATTGTGGTTGACATGTTGGCAATTCTCATAGGAAGGGCAAAGGAGGCCGGTCAGGTGGGTGGCTTGGTGCCTAACCTAGTTGATGGGGGTGTGTCCATTCTACAGTACGCTGATGATACAATCATCTTTATGGAGCATGACTTGGCAAAAGCGAGAAATATGAAGCTGGTGTTATGCTTATTTGAACAATTGTCCGGATTAAAGATTAACTTTCATAAAAGCGAGTTGTTCTGCTTTGGTAGAGCCAAGGAGGAACAAGAGGCTTATAGGCAATTGTTTGGATGTGAATTGGGGGCTTTACCTTTTACTTACCTAGGTATACCCATTCACCATCGTAAGCTAACAAACAGAGAGTGGAAATGCATCGAGGATCGGTTTGAGAAGAAACTTAGTTGCTGGAAGGGCAAACTTATGTCTTATGGAGGCCGGTTGATTCTTATTAATTCGGTGCTCACGAGTATGCCGATGTTCCTATTATCTTTCTTTGAAGTTCCAGTTGGGGTTAGGAAAAGGCTGGACTTCTACCGATCAAGATTTTTTTGGCAGAGTGATGAACTAAAGAGAAAGTATCGACTCGCCAAGTGGGATATTATTTGTAGACCAAAGGACCAAGGGGGTCTGGGTGTTGAGAACCTTGAGGTCAAGAACAGATGCCTGCTCAGTAAGTGGTTGTATAAGCTATCGGTTGAGACTGACGCAACTTGGGCGCAGATTCTCCGTAACAAGTATCTGCATTCCAAGACTTTGTCTCAGGTGACAGTGAGACCAACTGATTCGCCGTTTTGGAAGGGGCTCATGAGAGTTAAGGCAACCTTCTTTAATAGAACAAAGTTTATCGTCGGTGATGGCAACGATACCCGTTTCTGGGAGGATACTTGGCTTGGTGATACACCATTGGCGCTCCAGTACCCGACCCTGTATCGTATTGTTCAGCGACGTGATGCGCTAGTTGCAACGATTATGCAGTCCATTCCCCTTAATATCCAATTTCGGAGGGTGCTTGTTGGTGATAGATGGGAAGCATGGCTTCATCTGGTGAGTAGACTGATGGAGGTTCAGCTAGCTCATCAGCCCGATCAGTTGTGTTGGAAACTTACTAGGTCTGGACAATTTACGGTTAAGTCGATGTACATCGATGTTATTAACTCCAGTGTCATTCCTAGTTCCAAACATGTTTGGAAAGTAAAAGTTCCTTTGAAAATTAAAGTGTTTATGTGGTTTATACATAAACAAGTCATTTTAACAAAGGACAACTTGGTTAAGCGCAATTGGACAGGATCTACTAGGTGTAGTTTCTGTGATCGGGACGAGACCATTAAGCATCTCTTCTTTGAGTGCCCATTGGCGAGAATTTTGTGGCGCACCGTGCAAATTGCCTTTAACATTACTCCTCCGAGTTCGGTCGGTTCGTTATTTGGAACGTGGCTTGATGGGATAGAGTCCGATACAGCTAGACACATTCGTGTAGGAGTTTGTGCGTTGTTATGGGCAATTTGGAATTGCAGAAATGATTTGGCTTTTAACAGAACAACAACTATTCATTTTTTGCAGGTTTTATTCCGTGCTACGGCGCTGATCCGTATGTGGTCCTTACTCACTCCGACGGAGGCCAGGGAGCGTTTGGTTACTGGATCTCTCCGGTGGGAGATGGTAGCGCGGGATATCTTCAACCGGTTTGAATGGCGGTCATGTAATAGGATAGGCGATTAGTTTTCCTATCTTTATTTTGCCAGCCGGTTGTGACTTTATGGCCTTGTTATTTTTGGCGTTGAGGCTCTCTGTGAGCTAGCCTTTATTTTGTTTCACGACTTTAAGACCTTGTTGAACCTATTTTATTTATCAATGTGGCCGTATGCATCGTTCTGATGCAGAGGCCGGGGAGTCCCCCTTTTCGAAAAAAAAAGGTATTCTTGGAAGAATGCAGCTACAGCTTGATTGGAGTTGAACTGGAGTTAACATTTGGAATTACTTTTTTTTCCGATAAAGGGAATATATTAATATCATGTTGATACCAATTACACCCGGCCTCTTGGAAGTTGGAACACAAGTGGAGTGTGTTATGACGATTGCTCAAAGGAACTTTGGTCATATTGCTTGACAAAATGTCACATCACTCTTCTGCAATTCTGATAAAAACAATTTGACTTAAAAAAATGCAAAATCGAGTTTGAGTTGATAGGGTATATATAATATCTGAAAACAAATAGAAAACAATTTCAGTGTTCCGAGAATGCAACATCCCAGTCCACGACAAGAAAAAAGGATAAGCTAAATTTCTTGCCTTGTAAACAAGAGTCAGTGGCTTGCATTCTCCCAAATGCTTTGTATCATTTGCTGAAATTCAATGGTTATGGGAATATAATTCTAGACTCCTTTTATTCCATATTGTTGATATCTATGCAACTGGAGCAGCTAAATTCTTAAGTGTTTATTAGTGCAAGTCTGATAAAAAACAGTTGTTGACCTTTTGCGAGTGCACCTTTGCAAATACTGGTAGAAAGTTGTGCATCTGTGCGGTGTGCCTGCCAAGCTGTAACAGTCAGTGTTCACAGGCCGATATATTTTTTTATTTTGTGATTTGATTGATCACAACCCGACCAGCGCAATGTATCCTCTATGGCTTGCACTTTATGTCCGCATTTACTATACTGATGGACTATCTAATACTCAGCAAAATTTCTACAATAATACAACTTACGCTAAAAGCCTATTTTTATATTTATTTTTATTCTGGACATTCATTGTTATTTGTGTCCTCACTGCGTTCTTCCTTTCATATATATATATATATATATATATATATATATATATATATATATATATATATATTACCATTCAAGGCGTATGTGCACACAGAAGCCGTTTTGCATGTATCTGAATCTTGCTGTCTGGTACTTGTGTTGGGAAGCAAAATGTAAAAAACAATACATCCAGATTGTGCATTATTTTGGTGGGTTTTCAGTTTCGACAGCTTATCATATGAATGCGAATATTCGAGCCATATTTTCTATTACAAGGTGCCAGTCACATCTTGACTATCATAAAATGAAATTGATGCTTTTTGTTACATTTACAATGCATATTCTTATTTTTGTATATCTTTGTGCTGACAATAAATTTTTTTTTTTTTGAAGATTTTTTGAGGACATGTTGCAGAGAGTATTACCAGTTACAATTCAAACTTAGTGGAGACAGTCACCACTTGCAATTCACATTATTATGTATTTGGTTTGCTCACTCTTTATCCCCTCTTACTTGTTGATGGTATTGCTCATATTATATTTTTGGCCAACATTGCACGAATGATTTCCAGCAAAGAAGATGTGTTATTCTTGTTTAAATCGGGAACATATGTCATTCTTTATTTTTATTTGAATGGGAAATTTTTTCTGTTAAGAATAGCATTTTGTAAGGCCATCAAAGATGCACGTCAAAGGAGTAAGGCCATGCCCTTTTGGCCGTCCAATGAAAAGCAACAAAGCGAAACCATTCTATGTGCTAATTTTTTCTTGCTTTAAAATACTCTTAGCTTTAGCTATATCAGTCAATACGTGCATTGCACGACATGATTACTATGAGTCGTTTTTTTTTTGAGAATTTACTATGAGTCTATTATGAATGGCATTTAGTGTCATTGTCGTATCCTTTTATTGATTTTTGCTTATGGTAATAATGATAAAAAGTAGCATATTGTGGTGTATCAAATATTATCATACTACAAGATAATTTTATATTTTTATACATGTGTTATATATTTTTGATTGACTTCAACCAGGCACGCGTATTTTGGACTTAGAAATATGGTCACTTGTTACATACATTTATCGATCTTTAATATTATTTGCACCTTTTTCATTTGTTCTTCTGATTTAGTTTTTGCTTCCACTAAAAAAACACTATTATTTACTGAAACATGTGTAGATAATTTTCGAAAAAAAGGAAACATGTGTAGATAAAAAACTATGTAAAACTAGACAACTATTTTGATAATTAATTTGTGGCAATTAAGACGTGCGCTGCACGTGCAAGCTTACTAGTCAACCATACTGTTGCCTAAAAACATTATTCAGTTGCCCAATTGTCATGCGCAGAAACATTAACAAGCCCATAGTTTGGCAAATACCTAAAGGTTTTAGATACCTGCAATTAAGTTTATGTCATACCTGCAATTAGTTTTAGATAGCAGCCCTGGATTTCATGCGGCGGCAGGACCGAAGCTCGCCCGCCAGAGGGGTTACACGACGAGCCGGTGGCGAAGAACACCTTCATCGACATGATGGCATCCCCCATCCAATCTACTACATCGGCTGCTCTGAGAAATAACCTTCTACAGTTCTGCTTCGTCTCCGAGGTGTGAGCACGTTCATTCCTTGTAACTTTTGAATGGGTGCACACTATAAGCTCAATCAATTGTCTCCCCGATTCAAACTAGGGGCCTTGTCCAGATGCATGTCATATGTGCAACTTGCTATGCTACTGCTCTTATGTCTACAATTCCATACTACTACTAGTATGTCAATGAGAATTGACAAACCTCATATGTTTGACTATTTCATATAAACACCCTACCTGAAACTTGTGAAGATGTGAAACTAGTGAAACATTTTCTTAACCTCATATTATTTTGCCTTTGAAACTGGATGCGTTGTTTCTCGCTACTAATCGAAGGGCGTTCTCGTGCCAGGGTGCAGGTTGTGGGACGGCGGCCCGTGTGCAACTACCGAAAGAGCACGCTAGTGGTGAGCGTCGGCGGAGAGGACGTTGCAGCTCAAGGGGGGAGGGGGCTCACTACGTGAAGGTGAGCATGGATGGCGCCCATTTCCCCCCTCAAATTCGTTGGAGAGCAAGGGGGATTGACACACGGGAGGCATTTCCCCGCATCAAATTTGTTGGGAAATTCTGTACGCAAGATTCTAGGCCATTATGGAGATTATAGGGAGGATCTACAGGCAATAAGGGACAATTTTGTTTGAATCAGTCCGACTATTTTTTGCAGTCAATAGATATGCAATTATGTGAATTATGGGGACAAATTAGTAGCTTGGATTTGGTACAAGAGTTGCATCATATCATAATGCAGTTGCTTAGTTTGGTTAGGACACTTGCTTGGTTTTGTTAGGACAATTTTGCATTATGTTTTTTGGTAACACAGTTGCTTGGATTTGCTAGTGCAGTTGCTTGGTTTTGCTAGGATAGTTGCTTGGTATTGTTGGAATAGTTTTGCATTGTGTTTTTTAATACAATTGGTTGGATTGTTTTGTTAGGGACAATTGCTTTTGGATCTTGCTAGAAAAAGTTGTGTGAATTTTGCTAGGGGGCAGTTGCGTTTGATTTTGCTAGAACAATCGCTCTATATAGATATGTATAGTTGCATACACACAAGATGAGTAGGAGTTGCTTACAGTGTGACATCGAGTTGCTAGGAGGATCAGAAGTTACATAGGGGGCATATCATACAGTTTGCCCACAAATCTATGCAAGTTGTTTATATTTTTTGCACGAAGTTGCCACCAAAATAGCATAAGTTGGGTAAACCTATGTTTTTTGTGTGATGCCATTTTGGTACTCTTCGGTGTGATATGATGTTTCACCACTTTTCTGCCTAAACTAATAATGTTATACTTCTTTAAATTCCTTTTAATTTTTTCAACTATCGCGCATGTGATGAGCATGGTTGGAGAGGAGAGGTGGCAAGAGGTTGAACGAATATAGGAGTTGCTCAAAGGATGAGCATGAGTTGCTCACACGATCAGCAGGAGTTGCTCACAGTGTGAGGATGAGTTGCTAGGGGAGGCAGATGAGAAGTTGCATACGGGTGATCAGAAGTTTCATACGGGGGAAATCAAATAGTTGTACACAAGCCCACATAAGTTGTTTATAGTTTTCGCACGAGTTCCCGCAAAAATCGTTGAAATGCCCAGATATAATGATGGAAAACACACATGATGCTCCTGATGAATGCACTGGGGTTTCATAAAACACCCCAAAAATTGCTGACCTTTTTTGTGTGGTATGGTGTGCCTTGAGTGCATAACGATCCGAAAGTTTCTTGTCCGTGTTTTGCCTCCAATAGACACATCAATGTGAATTTAGGCTTTTCCACATGTGGTTTCTTTGTCTAGATACCAAGTGAGGTCGAGCATGAGTTGCAATGGAGTTTTGATTTCGACTAACTTTTTTCCACGAGCAACTTTTGGTGCTACGGAGAAACTTTAGTGTTATAGAAAAGTAACTTCTGGTTAATTTGTGTCGTATGCCTACCTATCATCGAAAATCCCTTCCAAGTTGGCTATAATGATTACCAAGTTAACTAGCTTTACCTCTAACTTTTCTATCATAATAAGTATTCTACCATAACTAGCTTCACCTCCAAGTTGATAACACTGCAGGTAACTTAGTTTTTGAGGTAGCCTAACATTATCCTCAGTTGCTACAATACTTTTCTGTTAGAAATATACCCTAGAGGCAATAATAAATTAGTTATTATCATATTTCCTTGTTCATGATAATCGTTTATTATCCATGCTAGAATTGTATTGACCGGAAACTCAGATACATGTGTGGATACATAGACAACAACGTGTCCCTAGTGAGCCTCTACTAGACTAGCTCGTTGATCAAAGATGGTTAAGGTTTCCTAACCATAGACATGAGTTGCCATTTCATAATGGGATCACATCATTAGGAGAATGATGTGATGGACAAGACCAAACTATAAACGTAGCATATGATCGTGTCAAGTTTATTGCTATTGTTTTCCGCATGTCAAGTATATGTTCCTATGACCATGAGATCATGCAACTCACTGACACCGGAGGAGTACCTTGTGTGTACCAAACGTCGCAACGTAACTGGGTGACTATAAAGGTGCTCTACAGGTATCTCCGAGGGTGTCTGTTGAGTTGGCATGGATCAAGACTGGGATTTGTCACTCCGTATGACGGAGAGGTATCTCAGGGCCCACTCGGTAATACAACATCATAGTAAGCTTGCAAGCAATGTGACTAATGGGTTAGCCACGAGATCTTGTATTACGGAACGAGTAAATAGACTTGCCGGTAATGATTAAACTAGGTATGGGGATACCGACGATAGAATCTCGGGCAAGTAACATACCTATAGACAAAGGGAACTACATACGGGATTAGCTGAATCCTTGACATCGAGGTTCGACCGATAAGATCTTCGTAGAATATGTAGGAACCAATATGGGCATCCAGGTCCCGCTATTGGTTATTGACCATAGAGGTGTCTCGGTCATGTCTGCATTGTTCTCGAACCCGCAGGGTCTACACACTTAACGTTTGGTGACGATATAAGTATAGTTGAGTCATTATGGTGGTTACCGAAGGTTGTTTGGAGACCCGGATGAGATCCCGGACATGACGAGGACCTCCGTAATGGTTCGGAGGTGAAGATTGATATATTGGATAAAGGGTATTGGAGTCCGGAAGTGTTCCGGGGATACCAGGTGATGACCAGCATGACCGAAAGGGGTTTCGGGGGCCCCGGCAAGTGTTGGGGGGCCTCATGGGCCAAAGGGGAAGGGGCACACTAGCCCACTAACGGGTTGTGCGCCTCCTCACCCCATTCCACATTGCCAGAAGAGGTGGGGGCGCCTCCCTAGGGTTTTGCCTCCACCTGGCTTGGGGGCCAAGTCTCCTAAGGGGAGGGCCAAAACCCATCAGGGGTTTCCCATCCCTTGTGACCGCCGCCCCCTAGATGGGATCTAGGGCGCCCCCTCATCCTCCCTTCCCCCTATATATAGAGAGGTAGAGAGAGGGCAGCCGCACCCTTGAGGTGCATCTCCACGCCACGGTGCTGCCCTTCCTCTCCCTCGTAGTCCATCTTCTTCTCCGTAGTGCTTAGCGAAGCTCTGCTGAGATTTCTCCACCACCACCGCCATCACGCCGTCGTGCCGCCGGAGGACTCGAGCTACTACTTCACCACCGCTCGCTGGATCGAGGAGGTGAAGGCGTCATCAAGCCGTACGTGTGTTGAACGTGGAGGTGCCGTCCGTTCGGCACTAGATTGGGAGTTCGCGGGACGGATCGTGATTGGATCGCAAAGGCGTTCGACTACATCAACCGCGTTTCTTAACGCTTCCGCTTAGCGATCTATAAGGGTATGTAGATGCAATCTCTCCTCTCGTAGATGTCCATCTCCTAGATTGATCTTGGTGAGCGTAGGAAATTTTTTGTTCCCCATGCAACGTTCCCCAACATTTTTTATGTATTGTAGGCAACTGAAATAATAATGGCAGGCAACTAAGCACCATTGGTAGGCAACTACATAGTGTTTTTAGGAAACTTAGAAAAACAATGATAATCGACTTCACAGTATTTTAGACAACAAATTTACAAAGGCAACTAAGTAGCAATAGTAGGCGACTAACTACCAATAGCAGGCAACTGGGCATCAATGGTAGGCAATTTCATCATATTTGTAGGCAACTGCGCATCACCCATAGGAAACTGATCATCAACGGTAGGCAACTGAGCATCCACGATAGGCAAGTTGAGATAATGTTAGCAAAATTCATATTTCAATGAACTTTTTTCGCCATATTACATGTGAGTATATTTAGGTGAACTTTTTTCAAAATAAATTTTCTTACTACGGGGAGCAACTTTAGTGCTACCAGAAGAAACTCCATGCTATGTTGGCCTCCCATGATGCCAGTTAGACTAATACTCTTTGCAAGTTTGCTACCATGGCTGTCAAGTTGCCTAATATTTTTCCTAAGTTGCCTACCATGACTAGGGTATACTAATGTTATCCTAAGTTGCACTCAAAGATTCTAGCACAGGAGGAAACTTAGTTTCTGAAGTAGCCAACTTAGACACCATGATGTGCAACTTTCACAGTGTTGTAGGCAATCGAGCATCTCCGGGATAGGCAACCTCATAGTGTGATGTGCATACCTTTGTTTCTGAAGACGAGGAGCTAACTTTTATACCGATGTGCGTGATGGACTAAGGCTGGCTTGCCGGCAAGCTAGCCGTAGGTCCACGACGCGGGTGTTCCACGACAAGCCGACGCCCCTGCCCGCGTAGCCGCACTTCAACGTCATCGTAGCTGAAGAGCAGTTGGTGCCACCTGTGTCGGCATTTCAGCATGCACAGGAGGAGCGACGCTACAACCTCCGGCTCCTTGATGAGCACCGACCCATGGAGGGGCAAATCGTTGGTGAGCAGAACAATGATGCCATCACTGGCATGGTCACGGAAGATCCAGGCTTCCAGGATTTCATCCTATGTTAGAATTGACCAAGTACTACATGTTGAAAATGTTGTTAGGGCTTCTTCAATCCCCACATCAATTTCCTTTTCAGAGAATGACCCACAACAATTGTTATAGTAGATCAAGAGTGTCGAAAACAATTTCCATGTCAGACTGGGACTACACATGAGTTGCCTGATAATGCACTGTAGTTGCACAAAAATACCCAAAAGGTTCTGACTTTTTATTGTGCAACTCCAGTGCATATCAATCACAAAGTTGTCGTCCTTTTTACCCCCATTAGGCTATGTTGGGTGAACTTAGTCCTTTCTATATGTGGCCGCTTTATCTAGATACCAAGTCAGACCAGGATTACTGACGAGTTGTCTGGTGAACGCACTGGAGTTGCATAAAAACACCCAAAAGTTGCCCACAATCAACCATACAGTTGTCTAAAACCATATATCCAGTTGCCCAGCCCTCATGAACAGAAACATTACCAATACCATAATTTGGCCAATATGTAAAGGTTTTAGATACCTTTCAAGTTCGTGTCATAGAGATGCGTCAAGAATTTATCCCCTCGGTGTGGGATCCCTTGGTATGATTGTAAATACTTGGCAAATAATCATAGAGGGGGAGCAGGGTGGAGTTGGTCATGGGTACATAACTAAAATCGTGAAGTGTTTTTAGGGGATTAAATTTATCTGTGAACCCTCCAAAAATGAACATGTGTGTGTTGTTTATCCCTTTTTCAGGTGTCATAGTTGCCCACAATCAACCATACAGTTGCCTGAAACTAAGTATCTCGTTGCCCACAATCAAGAAATAGTTTGCCTAAAATCATGTATCTAGTTGCCCAATCCTCCTGAACAGAAACATTTACCAAGATCATTATTTGGTAAATATCTAAAGGTTTTAGATACCTGTAATTAAGTTTGTGTCATAGAGGTGGAGTCAAGATTTTTCCTCTCCTCGGGTGGGATCCCTTGGTGTGACCGTAGAGGGGAGCGGGTGAAACTGGTCAGGTTTCCTAGCTGGAGATATGAGGCACATGACAATGTGTGTGTGTGTGCGCGCATGTGTGTTTTCTCCTCTGCTACTGCCTAGTTGCCTAAGGAAAACTGTGGAGTTGTTCAGGCTTGGACTACACCCGAGATGCCGGGTGAACTTAGTCTTTTCTATATGTGGCCGCTTTATGCAGATACCAAGTTCAGATTGGGACTACACATGAGTTGTCTGGTGAATGCATTGGAGTTGCACAATAACACCCCAAAAGTTGATGGATTTTTTAAGTACAACTCCATTTATGTGGCTGTTTTTCTTTTCTACCCCCAACGGGCTTTGTTGGGTGAACTTAGTTTTTTCTATATGTGGCTACGTTTATCAATATTCGAAGTTGTTGTTGCCACCTGCTTGTTACAACAGAAATGGTTGACGCAGTGGGGATGACGTCTCCTCCTTTAGGGGGAATCTAGTTTTGGACGTCGTGTTTTCTCGGGAGCAGCGGAGAGGGCATTGTCAGACAGTGGTTGGAGGTTGACCATTGGGTTAGAATCTCCATTTGTAGTGTGGACTCTTTGTCCATCGCGGGGGCCTCGGCTAGGAGGGGCGGATTCAGCTCCTCTTGTCGTCTGAGGAGATGGGATCCGGCTTCATGTTGGAGGAAGCAATTGACGCCGAGAGGCCCTGAGAACACCCCCTCGTCGTTCGGTTTGGAGGATTTAGGATGTACGGACTTGTTCAAACAAATTAGGTAACCATCATTGGATGGTTAAAAGTGTCTAGAGAGGCCGATTCCGATATTTTTTGGGGCGATTTGGTGATCCACGTTGGAGTTGTCCTTATGGTAGGCGATTTAGAGGTGAAGCTAGTCAATTGGTAGTCATGGTAACCAACTTAGAAGGATCCTTCATTGATAGGTAGTCATAATAGGGGGGAAAGGAGTTGCTTTTCTATAGCACTAAAGTTGCCTCTGTAGCACACAAAGTTGCTCGAAAAAAAAGTTCATCGAAACCTACTCATATGGGATCTAGTTTTGAAGAACTTGTCGCGAGAAACCCAACGGTGAAAACGGATTTGAATTTTGACATTCTATTTAAAAGTTACAAGTTTTTAAAGTTTTTGATCCCCTAATAAATGCAGATGGGATAATTATGCGCGCACATGAGGAGCATGCGCTTTGGACAACGAACGGGCACCGCGGCGCTCTGTAGCCACGTCCTAGAAAGATTGTACGGGAGACAATGTGGGCACCAGAATTTGAACCCTAGAGGGTGGAGTCATTCCCCCGCAACTTCACAACAAGTTGTGGTTCCCGTATTGATGTTTGTGCTCACTCGGCAATTTCTCAAATCTGTCAAATTTTCAGGTGATAGCATACTTTTAAAATATTCTCTTCAGAGAGGGATTTTCTGTTGCATTAATATACTTTTAAATTATTCTCTTCCGGAGTATATTCTGATGTACCCAATAGTAATTACATGAACGGGTTTGAGACTCATGAACACTTTAGCAATTACTGTAAAGTATGATGACACTCATGGGCGTAGAAGCAAGGAAACAATGGCAGAAAACATCAAACATTTTAATTGAGGAATGAAAATGCTTAAGGACATCACTTATTCAAAAACCAACTCACTACATAATCATGAGAGCATCACCTATTTTACGGAAGTGTTTTACAATAAACATCGAAAGCATCATACTTGCTCCGAATCAAATGCGCACAATGCTCCATAACTCAATTTGTGGCTCTCGCTAGTTATCAGCGTTTACGGTGATCACTTCACAGCTTGGGTGGACCGTCTCAACAACCTTCCTGACTAAAGCCATTGCTGCTGCAGCACCCGCATCATGCTGCGAAAACTCCATGAGCATGTGCTTCAGGTGTGGCAGATGCTCTATGCCTGACACACCTCTTGACTTCTCCGAAACACGTTGTTCCAACTTCAGCTCAAGCACTCAAACCTTCGATAGAGCGCCGGTCATGACGGCCACTGATGGCGAGTTGCATCGAATGGAAAGTTTCCTAAGACTCTTAAATCCGTCACTCTGAAATGTGACTTGTTTCTTATCCCCAGACATCTGTGTAAAATTACAAAATAGTTCTAGTTCACTCAAGCTTGCCATTTCACCGAGCTCTTGAAGGATATCCGCATCGGCGCTGTTTCCGATATTGCTACATGAAACTGTCAGCAATGACCTCAACTTTCCTATCCCAGTAGGCAACCTCGCATTCCCAGCAAGCAAATGCTTTAGATTTTCCAGCTTGAGAATGCTGGGAGGTAGCTCTTTTATCTTTATGGATCCCACATCCAGTGTCTCTAAGCATCCTAGCTCCCCAATCTTTGGTGGGAGCTTGATGACATCAGTTCCCTTGAGGTTCAAGTACCTTAGAAGCAGCAATCTACAGAGACCATCAAGGCATAGTGGACCTTCACAGTCTTCAAGGTCCAGAACTCGCAGCACATTGAGATAATTTAGACGAGGCATGCCACAGTGTGAGCAAATACGATGATCGAGCAAGCACGAGAAAATTTCTCCCCATCGATTTGTGCAGCAGCCTGGTCATATTTACCACTATTCAACAAAGACAGCTGTCGGATCATGCGATAGCCAGGCGGGACAAATTTCTGTTGAGCATGTACCAGAGTGTCAGTCCTCACGCACTGTTGATGGTAGCCTTGCCTCGAGGAAGACGCAAAGGGAGTAGCTCGAAGGCGTAAAGAAGCCGCGGGAAGATTAAAAGGAAGCAATGGGCCGTAGGTGGCTATAGGGGAAGTATGTAGTGGGCCAATGGGCCATGTATACTAATCATGTAACCTGCACTTTATAAGCAGGGTCCCAGAGAGGAAAATGCATCGAAAAGATTGTAGCCGAATTCTGGCCTTTCATTCTGCTATCTTATCCTCTGCTCTCTTCAACCTCCATCCCCTGCTCCTCTCCAATTTGAATCCCGCTCGCTGTATCCACCTTAGCTCGTCGCCGGCAATACCCCGGCAGCCTGGTTGTGACAATCTGGTAATTAGAGCCTTTATCTCCGCCGTGCGTTCCGTCCATGCGCTCGCTCCAAAAAAAATTCCCCGAATCATACCCAGCAAATCCGATGCGACGGTCGCGGATCACCTTAGGGTTTGATCTGCATAATCCCTGACCTGAGGTGGGTTGATTTGGGGGTCAATCGGCGACAACGATGACATTCAAGCCTAATCCTCAGACGCGCTTCCTCGCGGACGAGATGGAGGCGTTCCAGGAAAGGATGCTTAAGGAGTTCGCCGAGCTGCGCACGGCCCAGAGCAAGTTTGAGGGGGTGGATGGCATCTATGTGCAGCTTGAGGCCCTCGACACCAAGCTGACGGAGCAATCTGCGTGCATCGACCAATTGCAGTGAAAGTCGATCTGTCGTGTGACACGTTGGGTCAGGTCCAGCAGGGTCAATTTCGTGCAGCGCAGAAGGGGCGACCACCAGAGGGGCCTGAGATCTCTTCTCCGACGGCGTCAGAGGTGTCGGATGGGATACTTGGTGCAGGACCAAAATTCAACACCCGCATGCCGCCTCCAGCGATTCAGGTACCAGCCAGTGCTCCTGTTCTGCCATATACTATACCGCATGTTCAGGAGGATAGTTCAGGCAAGTGCCAGTGGATGCCGAAAATGGATTTTCCTAGATTTGATGGCACAGATGTACGAATTGGGCTAGATAAGTGCGAGGCATTCTTCAGATTGTATAATACACCTGACAGTTTCAAAGTCACTTCAGCTTCCCTGTATCTGTCGGATAATGTTGCACATTGGTATCAAGCATTTAAACAGTCCAGTGCATATCATACTTGGCCACAGTTCTGTGTAGCAATTTTGCAAGAGTTCGATGTGAATGTCTACAGGCAAAAGATGAAGGACCTGATGTCACTGAAGCAGTTGGAATCAGTGGAGGAATGTAAACAACAATTTTTGCAACTAGTTTATACTGTCAGGCTGTATGAACCATCTATTAGTGACACTTTCTTAGTCACTCGTTTCATTATGGGTCTCAAGGCAGAACTCCGATCAGTTCTGGAGTTACAGATACCAACCAATGTTCAAACTGCATCAATGTATGCAACTGTGCAAGAAGGGCTATTTCTACAGCAGAAGACAGTTAGACCAAATTTCCAGAAAACTGCTTTTTCCAGGTCGGAAACTCGTCTTGTCTTGGCCACTGGGGATCTATGGAAAGCAAAATGACTGAAAGAGTATCGAAGGGAAAATGGTCTATGTTACAAGTGTGGAGAGAAATTTGCACCTGGCCATGTCTGTAATCAATTGCCTGCTCCTGGAGCTCAGTTGAAAGTGGCTGAAGTAGTAGTGCCAAATGAGATTATATCTGATGCTTGGTTGGATGCTCTGGTAGACCAATCTACTAAAGAATGTGCTACCATTTCAGTTACTGCTTTGTCAGGGGCTGCTCATCCAAAGACCATACAATTGAGGGCTTTAGCGGAAAACCAAGTAGTGCTCATATTAGTGGATTCAGGCAGTACACATACTTTTGTGGACCAGTCACTGTTAAGCAGGATTTTAGTCACAACTGAGAAATTACCACAGCCTCTGAAAGTAAGAGTTGCAAATGCAGATTTGGTCACTTGCACTAAAATAGTACCTCAGTTAACTTGGTGGCTACAGGGTCACAGTTTTACCAATGCTATGCAAGTACTTCCATTGGGGGGACATGATATTATACTTGGTATGGACTGGCTCGAGCAATGGGGAGTTATGCAGTGTCATTGGGCAGAAAAGTGGATTCAGTTCAAGTATTTGGGGCAAGATGTGAAGTTACAAGGTGTACTTCCTGTAACACCAATAGCAATAGAAGAGGTGTCTGCAGAGCAACTCTTAAAGTGCGAGAAAGGAAATGAAGTGTGGGCTACTGCTGTGCTCAATCATATTGTGATGGCACCTGAAACTCCAGTACTACCTGCTGTGCAACAGTTGTTGGATCAACATGCCACAGTGTTTAAAGATCCAAAAACACTGCCTCCTCATAGAGAATTAGATCATGCTATTCACCTGGTGCCAGGTGCTGCTCCTGTTAACTGTAGGCCTTACAGATATTCTCCATTACAGAAAGATGAAATAGAGAGGCAAGTTTCTGAGATGTTAAAAGCTGGAATTATTACTCCTAGCATTAGTCCTTTTGCTTCTCCTGTGCTGTTGGTCAAGAAAAAGGATGGTACCTGGAGATTCCGTGTGGATTACAGGAGGTTGAATGCCATCACTGTAAAGAGCAAGTTCCACTCCCAGTAATTGATGAATTATTGGATGAATTAGGTGGTGCTAAGTGGTTTTCTAAGCTGGACTTAAAGGCTGGATATCATCAAATCAGGATGAGAGAAGAAGATGAGTATAAAACAACATTTAAAACACACCATGGCCAATTTCAATTTAGAGTTGTGCCATTTGGTTTAGCTACTGCTCCAGGCATATTCTAGTGCAATATGAATGTGTTTCTAGCAGGGCCGAACAGGAAGTATGTGCTGGTGTTCATGGACGATATCTTGGTGTTTAGCATGACTTTAGAAGACCATGTTTAGCACTTGAGGTCTGTGTTTGATATTCTGATAGAAAATCAGTTATGTGTGAAGCAGAGCAAGTGTGTCTTTGCACAACAGTCCATGGAGTATTTGGGCCATATTATTTCTGATCAAGGGGTGGCTACTGATCCTGCTAAAACAGAAGCTATGGTTAAATGGCCTGTACCTGCTAATGTCACTGAGTTGAGGGGTTTCCTTGGATTGACAGGCTATTACAGGAAATTTGTGAGAAACTATGGTCTGTTGGCTAAGCCCCTTACTACTTTACTGAAGAAACAAGCTTTTCATTGGTCTGATATAGCCCAGCAAGCTTTTCAACAGCTGAAGCAGGCTATGGCTACCACTCCGGTGTTGGCTTTACCCAATTTTGACAAGACTTTCACTGTGAAGACTGATGCCTGTAACACTAGTGTGGGAGCTATGTTATCTCAAGAGGGACACCCCATTGCATATTACAGTAAGGCACTGGGAATAACCAGTCAGAAACTGTGTATCTATGAGAAGGAGTTTCTGGCAATCATGATGGCCATTGATAGGTGGAGGTCCTATTTGTCCAGGGCACCTTTTGTGATTAAAACAGATCATCAAAGCTTATGTCATCTAGGTGATCAGTTGTTAACCTCAGATTTGTAGAGGAAGGCTATGACAAAACTAGTTGGGCTATAGTTTTCCATCCAGTATTAGAAGGGAGTAGAAAACACTGTTGCTGATGCACTTTCTAGAGTGGCCCATTTGTTCCTATGCAAGCAATATTCTCCAGCAGACCACTTTGGATCCAAGAGGTACTGAATTCCTATACAGTAGATCCTGCTGCTCAGTTGATGCTGCAGAAACTAGCAGTAGACAGCAATGCTTGCCCTGGTTTCATGTTGCAAGATGGACTTATTAAACATGAGGACAAGATTTGGGTTGGAGCTAATGCAGGTTTGCAAACCAAGCTCATCCAGGCTTTCCACTCCACTCCTGTGGGAGGTCACTCTGGTATACTGCCTACTTATCACAGAGTCAAGCAATTGTTTTGTTGGACTGGGATGAAAATAGATGTGGAGAACTTTGTCAAGCAGTGTAACGCTTGTCAGCAAGCTAAACATGAACTATGCAAAACACCAGGACTGTTGCAACCTCTACCTTTGCCAGATAGCCCTTGGCAAGCTATTAGCATGGATTTTATAGAAGGATTGCCCAAATCAGAAGGTTTTAGTGCTATTCTGGTGGTTGTGGATCGTTTTACTGAAGTGGGTCATTTTATTCCACTTAAACACCCATTTACAGTAGCATCAGTGGCCAAGGCATTCCTCAATAATATTGTCAAACTGCATGGACTGCCTCTTTCCATTGTGTCAGACCGAGACAAGATTTTTACCAGTGCATTCTGGAAGGAGTTGTTTAGAGTGTGGGGCGCTGAACTGCAGATGAGTACTGTGTATCACCCCCAAATAGATGGCCAGACAAAGCATGTGAATCAGTGCCTTGAAATGTATTTACAATGTGCAGTACATGATTTTCCAGCTAAATGGGCTGCCTGGCTTCCTCAAGCAGAATTTGGGTATAATTTTTCGTATCACTCTTCCCTGGGTTGCACTCCTTATAAAGCCTTATATGGACATGAGCCGAATGTGGGGCAACTGGTAGGACACCCCACCTCTCTAAATCCTGATGTGCAGACTTGGTTGTCATCTCATACTCAGCATACAACAGCTTTGAAAGACCATCTGGCCAGAGCTCAGTGCAAGTCTAAACATTTTGCTGACAAGAAGCGATCAGATCGTCAGTTTGCGGTGGGGGAGATGGTCTACTTGCATTTGCAACCCTATGCTCAATCATCAGTGGTAAATCGACCTTGTCCTAAATTAGCACTCAAATATTTTGGGCCATTCAAAGTGCTCGACAAGATTGGCTATGCAGCATACCGTTTGGAGTTACCATGGGGCAGTTTGATCCATCCAGTTTTTCATGTCTCTCAGCTCAAGGCTCACATTCCCGACCATACTCTAGTGTTCACGACTCTATCTGTTCCTCTTGATTTGTCAGTGCCTGGAGTGATACCCGAAGAGATTCTGGATTGCCGGCTGGTTAAAAAAGGGAATGCCTCTCATCTACAGATTTTGGTGAAGTGGACTTCTATTCCTGCATCATCAGCGACTTGGGAGGACTACCAGGTGCTCAAGAATCGTTTTCTAGATACACCAGCATGGGGGCACACTGGTTCTTCAGGGGGAGGTATTGTCAGTCCTCACACACTGTCGATGGTAGCCTTGCCTCGAGGAAGACGCAAAGGGAGCAGCTCAAAGGCGTAAAGAAGCCGCGGGAAGATTCAAAGGAAGCAATGGGCCGTAGGTGGCTGTAGGGGAAGTATGTAGTGTGCCAATGGGCCATGTATACGAATCATGTAACCTGCACTTTATAAGCAGGGTCCCAGAGAGGAAAACGCATCAAAAAGATTGTAGCCGAATTCTGGCCTGTCATTCTGCTATCTTATCCTCTGCTCTCTTCTACCTCCGTCCCCTGCTCCTCTCCAATTTGAATCCCGCTCGCTGTATCCACCTTAGCTCGTCGCCGGCGATACCCCGTCAGCTTGGTTGTGACACAGAGTAACAAAATTATCTTCCATGGACATGCACACGATGAAATCGTGTATTACTGGATGAACAATGCAGCTCCGATGGGTGCCATCGTGATTCAGCCGTGATGGCTGGATTAAGTTTCTATCAATGAGCTCATTTATGTAGTCTGTCGCTGTTTCCTCTATGTCTCTGTAACAACATTCACTCATGAGCCCTTCTGCAGTTAATCGCCTCGCAAGACGCTCTATTTCGATCTCATGGTTCTCAGGAAATATGCTCAGATACAATAGGCATGGCTTGAGATGAGGAGGAAGATCGGTGTAGCTAAGTTTGATGATATGTTTCATCCCTTCTAGCTTTGAATTTGCCCGCCATTTCAGGCCAGACCGCTCAAACTCATCTCTTGTGTGCGCCTTGCTGGCTAACAGGTCACCCACGCTTACTATAGAGAGTGGAAAACCCCCACACTTCCTCATGATCTGAGCTGAAACATCCTTCAAATGAGGAGGGCACCCACCCACACCGCCAAAAGTTGTTTGAGCAAACAAAGTTTCAGCATCAGGTTCGACGAGAAGACGAGTCCTGTAAACATGGTCACTTGCGGCATTCGCAACAGCCTCAATTCTTGTTGTAGTGATTATCCGACTACCAAGATTGTTCTCCGGAAAACAGTCGTTGATGATCTCCCAATCTTGAACACTCCATACATCATCAACCATGACAAGATACCTATTTAATGACAATGATCCAAAGGAAGTGATTAGTGAGAGAGCATAAATGTATATATGTCAACCAAGAGAAAACATGACTATGTGATGTTTTATCGATGATTGATTAGATGATGTGTAGGGCAAGTGCAAGAGCGTACCTCTTGTCTTTGAAATAATCCGTCAGCTCACTATTCAACATATCTACATAATAGCCACCAATAGCTCGCCCTCTGTACGTGCGGTCCACTTGGAAGAGCATACTGCCGAGCACCTTGGAAATGTCCGAGCTCCGGCCGACCGACACGGACGCGCGGCACTCGAACCCCTCACCGACGAGACCATACACCTCCCTGGAAAGCGTGGTCTTCCCGGAGCCGGCCATGCCAACGATGGACACCATCTTCAGCCCGTCCGAGCCCGTCTGAGCCCGTCGCGGTAACCATCTCCACCACCTCGCTCCGTGGCCCATCCATGCCGACGAGGCTCGCCCTGTCGGCGTGGCTCGTGAAGAGTCGTGGGTCAGCGTAATTGGACCCCGCGCTGCCGATCTGTGGGCCTCGGGTGTAGCTGTAGTGCTTCCACCGCTTGGCCACCTCGAGGATGTGCCTCCAGAGTTCCCGCGGCTCGATGGCGATGACGAGGCGGTCGGGGACGGTGGGGAGCGTTCGGACGCCGCGGCGGAACCATCGGGTGAACCGAGAGGAGGTGCCAATGTTGGCGTTGTGGGTGCCGTCGTCGACGAGGCTGAGCCAGTCCTCAATGTCGTAGGCTAGGTCGCGGAGCTGGTCGACCCAGATCATGGTCTGCACGTCGGGCTCCTCGAGTTCGTCGCAGCAGAGGATGGCGACCTGGATGGATCTAAGCTCGGACTGGAAGATGGCGACGTCCTTTTGTAGCGACGGCGGCATCGTCGCAAGTTTCTGTGGGACGACTGGACGATATGATCGCCGTTGTGGCCACCTGCTCCATATTTAACGAAGCTAATGGAACCCAGACAAAGCTCGAGCAGGATTCGGATTGGGTTTTTGCACAAATTGGAAAGACATTTTATGGTAACCCTCCTCTTTTTGAGGAAAGAGATTGTATGAAAACAGCTACTGAAAATCAAAGACGGTGACCGACCACCTGCGCTTCCCTGTTTGGGAAAAAGTAAAAGACGCGTCTACCGAGCGGCCAGGGGCTCGCTAGAGATCCCGAGCGGCCGGCTGCAAAATGAAACTTTTGCCCCCCCCCCCCCCGTTACGAAAAAGGAAACCGCTGCCCCCCCCCCACCCAGACGCATGCCAGGCTGGCGTCCTGGAGCGGCCAGCTCCGCCAAACGATCGGCCCTCCACCCCAGTGATACAAAAAGGTGACCTCCTCCTCTCTTGTCCTTTCTCTCCTTCCCCAAAGTTCTTCTTCTTCCCCATGAAAGTGCTTGTCTGCTAAGGGAGAACCCTAGATCGCCATGGCAAGGATAAGAAGATGAGATCCAAACTGAGGAAATCAAGGGGAAAAAGCTGCAAAACAAAACTTGTGAGTTTCCCCTTCTCATATCCCTCCCCTTCCCCTGTATGCATGCTGATCTCTCCCTACCTGCTGCTGTCTCAACCTCCCTCTGGAGATCTTGTCACCAGAAAAAAGGGAAAGAATTTCCCCAGGCAAATCCCCAGGCACTGAAGCCAACAAGCCCCCCTTTGCTATGTGTTATGTATGAACTGCCGAACCATCTTTTGCATAGTATGTGCAAATTTCTGGGGAGGGGGGATGAAAAACAGAAGATTGATGGACAAAAAACCCAGCAATAACATGTGAAACTAGCTGAAACCTTGCTGTGCCATCTTTTGCATACTATGTGCAACTAGAGAAAGTCTTGATAAACACACATAGGGGATGAGTTGCAGATATCAAGCATCATAGCCAACTGAAGACATGTATACTAGCCAAACTCAACATGCATTGTAGCCAAAACTAAACATGCATTCTAGCGACTTGAACTTGTTGTTTGAAAATGAACACATTAAAAAACTGTAGTATCTGTGCAACAAAAAATTCATAAATGTGCAACTGAACATGTATCCTGGCCAATTGAACATGCATCCTGGCCAGCTGAAAACATGTATCTTGGCCAACTGAACATGCATCCTGGTCAACTGAAACATGTATTCTAGCCAAACTCACCATGCATTATAGCCAAAACTAAAAATCTGTAGTACGACAGCAAAAACACAAGAAACTTTGTGAAAACCACACAATGATTCATACCAACTTCTCCAGCAATTTGTGCAACAGAAAAACAAACCAGGCTAATGAAACCACAAAACATAGTAAAATAGTCACGCATATATTCTTGTCCCACACCTATTGCAAAGCTATAGTGTAAAATATGTTCAATATACTAGAAGTAAAAATAGAAACGGCGATGAAACCTATATCTATATTCTGTCATCCAAATCTTCTTTCTTCTTTCACCTGGATTTTTCATCTCAATTGTAGCATCAAATTATGTCCAAATTATGTGTAGAAAAATCTAAATCAGCTCCTTGCCACACAGCAAACCTGCACATCATTACAGCAACAGAGAAAAAAGTCAGAAAAACACTAAAGTAAAAAAGTCATGTTCTTTATCTGTGCCACCTATTTACTGCAAACTGTGCAACTAACATAACCACTCTGTGCAACCAAAAAAATGCATACCTATTATAAAAAAGATTCTGCTATAAACATGTAGTTTTTGCAAATAAGATTGTCATACTGGTGTGCAACTGCTTATGATTGAGTTGTAGCATAAAAAACAGAAAAGTTTTTAGGTTGTTTGAAACACTCTTTGATGATTAAACTGATGACATCACTTCCATCTTTTTTATATGCAGGGGGTGTGTAGCAGCAGCAAAAAAAAAGGAAAAGAAATGATTGATCTCAATGAGTTGCCTCCTGATCTCAATGAGCTTCGTCATGATATGGATCAGCAGCAACCCAGCATACCACTAGGAGCTAATGGTGATTATGGGACAGAAAATGTGCGCTCTGTTGACTACACGCAACCAAGTCGTGGGCACAACCCTATGGGCCATGAACATGTGGCAGGACAGTCATCAACCCGTGGTGCCCCTGTAGTGGTGTCTTTGCAGTCAGAGAGCCATACTCTTGATGACACGGGCACCGCGACAGATGTTCCTTGTCCAACCAGGACTGAACTAGGAGCTGGGGCTGTTGACGGTGCTGTACAAGGAGAAGAAGGAGAGGATGAGGCTGGGTCTCAGCCCATGGAACCCTATGTTGGCATGAGGTTTGATAGGCTTCAAGTTGCTAAGGATCATTACAACAGCTACGCCCTACGGATGGGTTTCTCTGTCAAGATGAACACCTCTAGGCAGACAGCTCACACCAATGTGTTGGTAAAACAGCAGTTTTGTTGCAACAAGTATAAGAAGCCCAAAGCTGATGATGGAGGAGCGAAGGTTGCTCCTGTCCTGGACCCTATACCAGATCCAAAAGTTGTTGACGGTGATGAGGAAATGGAAGATGAACCTCCAATCTTTGTTGAAGAGGAGGCTGGTCCTAGTAAGAAAAAGAAGAAACGGAAACGCGAGACAATAAAGCAGACTCAATGCAAGGCAAAAATGTTGGTGAAGCTGCTAGATGGGCGATGGGAGGTGACACACTTTGTTCGTGACCACAATCATCCACTGGTGAACAAACCTTCGTTGTCCAAATACTTGAGATCCCACCAAGGCATTTCTGCCAATGAAAAGGAGTATTTGCGCATCTTGTATAACTGCAACTTGACTACAGGTGTGTTTCTATATCCCTTACAGAATTAAGTTTCCTTCTAGGCAGTCCAGTGTGCAACTGCTATGGTACTGGTGTGCAACTAAAATGTCTTAAGTGTGCAACTAGTGTCAACTTCCCATGCTGGACACCAGGTTTTGCTGTGGTATGGCACTTCTGTGTAACTAGAAAGCATTTGGTGTGCAACTATAAACTAAAAGAAAAAGTACTGAATGCAACTTCATTAGTTGGACACCAGGTTGCTGCGGAGGGTAGATTAGTGTGCAACCACTTTGGTGCTTGTGTGCAACTAGATTACCTTCACTGTGCAACTACACAATGTCCTTTGTGCAAGTGCGAGTGTTTTTAAAAAAGGTGCAGATAGGTGTCCATTTCCTGCAATTATCCTCTGTGCTAACACATGTCCTATTACTGTGCAGCTGAATGTGTGCATTCGTGCGACTAAAAAAAGATATATTGTTTACTTGTTGTATTATGCTGGACGTATGATGGATATAATGGCAGAGTTCTATGGATCTGAGTTGATGGTGCCGTTCGGACAAAAGGCAATAACAAATCTGTGTACAAGTTTCCGTAGAGATGACACAAAGGAGGGTGACATGATTGAGACAATTGCACACTTTAAGGATATACAGAAGACCGATCCAGACTTCTTCTATAAGGTAAAATATGATGAAGAGGACAGAGTTGTCAACATATTTTGGGTGGATGGCTTAGCTCGAAAAGCTTATGCGGAGGCGTACCATGATTGCATATCGTTTGACACCACCTACATGACCAACATGTACAATATGCCGTTCGCACCCTTCATCGGAATAAACCGACATGGCCAATCTTTCATGCTGGGTTGCGCGTTTCTGAGGCAGGAGTTGGCATCGAGCTTTGATTGGGTCTTCCGAGCATTCCTAGAGGCTATGGATGGCAAACCTCCTGACAACTTCATAACTGATCAGGATGGTGCGATGAAGCAGTCAATAGAAAGCATCTTTCCCACCACCGTGCATCGCTGTTGTCGATGGCACATCATGAAAAAGGCTCAGGAAAAAGTTGGTTGGCTACCGTGCCGGAATCCAGGGCTGTCTGATGATTTCAACTACTGTGTTGACTTCAGCTTCACTCCAGAAAAGTTTGAGCAGAACTGGGCTGGGTTAATGATGAAGTACGAGGCTATAACACACACACACTTTGAGAAGTTGTACGAATACAGGTCAACTTGGGTGCCCTGCTACTTCAAACACAGGTTCTTCCCCTTCCTGCAGTCTACACAGCGTAGTGAGGGGTTCAATGCCGTCCTAAAAAGATATGTGAACCCACACAACTCAATGCTGAACTTCGTCAAGCAATATGAAAAAATTCAGAACCACATCCTTGCCAAGGAAGGCTGCAATGATTACTGCACAGAACACGTTGAGATTGAGCTATGGTCCAACTTCCCAATAGAGAAACAAGCTTACGAAACCTACACTAGAGACCTTTAACGCAAGTTCCGAGAAGACTTTGAGCTGATTGGACATTATAATGCGTTCCAAGTTGGTGCTGATATTTTTGAGCTCAGACCGAACCAGGAATTTGTTGCCAAATATGGTTCTCGAAACTACTTTGTGCAGGCAAAGGTGGGGGAGGGTTCCTATTTCTGTGAGTGCTGCAAAATGGACAAGGACGGCATGCTCTGTTGCCATATCCTCAAGGTGTTCAGCCATCTTGGAGTTGATGCCATACCGGAAAGGTACATGCTCCGACGGTGGACACCTACTGCTATCCCTAGTGCGCCAGGGACCGGGTATGAGCCACCAGATGAAATGCCTCCTCAATCAAAGAAGCAGATAAAGGAGAGAAACATGACATATGATTTTTGGAAACTAGCCAAGTTTGCGAGTGGCTCTGATGCAGCACAAGCCATTGTATACAAGCATATGCACGGAGCACGTACTGAGATCAGCCACCTAAACAAGTCCAAGAAAAAGAAAAAATCGGTTGCTGCTACGGGGCCATCAGATGATCGCAACCATCAAGGATCTCCTCCACCTCCTGGCCCTACACGGCATGCTCCGCCACCTCCTCCCCCGCCTAGCCCAACAAACAGTGCCCCGCCTGCTCCTCCCAATGGCCCTACAGGCAGTACTCAAGGACCTCATCATACAGGTAATTACCTGCCCCAACTCCCCATCTAACTAGGTGTATAATTTCAGTTGCACACATCATGGTGCCCAGTTGCACAAAACAGGCTACCCAGTTGCACACGCGCGAAAACTCATTCGGCCTACGCGCACCACTCCAAAACCCTGTTGAGCGTGCTATGTTACTTCGAGCATGAACATGAACCACTAACTTGTTTTTACTATTTTGGCTATAGGTGATTACAATCCAACTGCTACGACAGGCCGTGCTCCTACAGGTTTTCTTTTCAACTTAACTTGCACACATCACCCAGTTAGTTGCACAACATGAGCTGTGTGGTTGCAGAGAACATCAGTCCTGGTTGCGCAAAAAAAAGACTAAACTTTTTATATCATTATTCCACAGGTGATCGAACACAACCCCGTGCTGGTTTAGAGCCCACGCACACTGGCCCTACTGCCCCGGCGGAGGATGCATCCCCTGCACAAGCCTCTAATGATTTTGTGCCCAGGGATCCCCCAAGGTCTACTACAAAGGGTAGGGCAAAGAGTCGATGGTACAAATTGGCACTGGAGCTACACCCAAAGAAGAAAAACAAATGCAGCCACTCCCAATCTACAGAGCACACTGCCGGTGTATGCCCACTGAGGCTGCTGTGATTCTCTTACATCGTTTGTATGGAAAAAGGAAAAGGAAAAGAATGATGGTTCTTGAGCAATGTTGGCTCCAAGGGGACACATTCAGCATCTATGCTTTCTTTTTTCTAAGTTGTTTTCCTTGAATTAGTTCATGCACTGTATAATGGTTGCTATTTGTGCCTTTGTTGGCAAATGGTTTAATATTTAGTTGTTGAACAGTTGTATGCCCAGTGCTCCTAATGTGTCAACAAAAGTGATGACAGATTTGCAACGGAATTACTACTAGTGTGCAACTACAATCTGTGCAAAAATTGCGCAAACCAGCAAGGCATTGAAAAAGGGCAGATCATAAAAAAGTACTGGCCTAGTCCTTGTCATATCTCAGCAACTTCCTCCATGGGGCGGAGTTGTGCACACTAGTGACCCAATCATATGCCAGCTTCTTCCTGATGTTGAGTACTTCCTTGGGATCATAGGTGGGCAGTTGGCTACTGTTCCAATCAGTGGCGTTCAGCTGTGCGAACAACCCACACTCATTGCTGCGGGGAAAAGGAAAAATTGTCACAGAAATTAAAAATCAATAAGATGATGTACTCTGTGCACTGTGCAACTAATTATGTGCCACTATGCAACTACTGATGTTCCACTGTGCAACTGGCTAGATAATCCATGTGAAAATCATAAAAATGAAGAGATTGCAAACTAGTTGTGTGTCTTAAAGAACTATAGATTGTACATCTAGAAAACAAATAATTATTTAAACAAAAAGATGAAATTGTACATCTGGAAGACCTATGGAAAGCCAACTATAAGACATATGGACAACCAACTATAATGTTTGGAATTCCATATGTTATTCACAAGTTCTTTAAGAAACAGCGTATGGACAGTCAACTATAAAGACCTATAAGAAACAGCAAGCCAATCTGATCAGGACACCTAATGCAAAAACTACAGAACATATGGACAGCCAACTACTATAGTGATGCAGCCAACTGAGCAGGCCAATTTGTGCAACTAAACCTCATATAGACAACCAACTATAAAAAATAGCAAGCCAACTAAGCAGGACAACTAGTGCAACTGCAGAAACATATGGACAGCCAACTAATGAAGTCATGCAGCCAGCTAAGCAGGCAACTTGTGCTAGATCATCTGAGCAAGAAAAATTTAAAGACTACAAATTGATGGAAAAAATTGAGAAGAATGTCATGCTTCTTGTCTTACTTGCCGTGCTGCTTCGGTACATCGATGTCAATAATCTGGAAGTGCTCGATGCTGTACTTTGGGTAATGTTTCCTCCATAGCTGGCGTACTGCCCCCGCGATGGTAGAGCCGGTGTTCATCAACTCAATGTTTTCTAGCTTCCTGCTTGAATCAAGAACTTCGAAACGTTCGTCTCTTAAGTTGACGTTGAAGACCCAATAATGCCTACCTCCTTCGCGGTGGTTTATATCAGCGCACTCAAGCACTGGAAGCATGACCTGCACACATGAACGATTCAGATACAAAGACACACTGTGGGTAATAAAACAGTAAAAAATGGTGAGG
Source organism: Thinopyrum elongatum (assembly GCA_011799875.1). Classification (NCBI taxonomy): domain Eukaryota; kingdom Viridiplantae; phylum Streptophyta; class Magnoliopsida; order Poales; family Poaceae; genus Thinopyrum; species Thinopyrum elongatum. The sequence goes on along the minus strand of CM022303.1, from coordinate 642,276,755 downwards.
TTAAACAGGTTGCCAGAAAGTATTTGTGTTTATGCCAACTAATAGATGTATCATGTGCAACTGAACATGCTATGAGTGCCAACTAAGAGAGGGATCATGTGCGGACAGCACTGACCAAGTCTTGCTTGTCGAGACGGTTCTTGTATTCGGACCTCTTGTTTATCTCAGTCACATTGTGGATCCCTTGCTGTAAATTGATCTGCAGAAAATGATAAACATGTGGCAAACTCCTTGTTAGATAAAAAGGACTCCCTGAATTGGTCAACAAAAGTTCAAAGCAAAAAAGTGCTACAAAAAAGAAGAGGGTAAAAAGGTTTAGAAAAATCTTACAGATAGCCTCAGTGGCATAACGACCTTCTTTGATCCTTCTGGTAAGTTGTTCATGATGTGTATGATTCCAGTCTCAATAACAATTCTTGACAGCCATTGAACAGGCCTCATGGAATCAACTAACTCCTTGAGAGAAATGAAGAAACCGTCATACCTGATTATATCATGGCTGAATTTTTTAAAATAAAATAAAAGGAAAGTTAGCTTGAAGGGTCACAGCAACAAAAAATTGTGTATTTAAAAAATTATGTAAACAACTTGTCGGTGCCCTGTTGTCCCATTCAGGGATGGAAAATGGCCACTATAGTGAGGTTGGCGCAACATCTGAAGGAGCTGTGGAGGATGGGGTCACACTCTACGGAATCAGGGGTGCGACCACCGGAATGTTGACATCAGCATGGGTCAGACCACCAGTCGAGCATGCCGTGGGCATTGGTGCAGCAACACTGATGGCTTCGATGTCGAGGGTCTCTTTGCACACAGTAGAGGCTGCGGGCTCAAGGAAGATATCAAAGGTAGCGTCACGACTCGGGTACTACATCGAATATGTGATAGGCGCCGGTGCAACAAGGCCACTACTGTCAATGGCGATGATGCCATGGTCCGCACCACACTCTGCTAGGGCAGCGAGCTCAGGGAAGACATCCATGACTAACACCGTAGGCATGAGGACGTGAACTCCCTAGTCATCGTCAAGTTTCTCTGCAGCCATCTCCGCCTCCTCAGCGATTTCATCCTCTCTTATCCGGGCAAGGGACGAAGCACCGGCGATGCTTGATGGAGATCGCGACCGCACGACATCTTGGATATCTTCCCGCAAGCCCGCGATGTGCTGGTGGATGAAGCTCTTCATGCTCAGGTTGGGGTTGATATCCAGTAAGTGTTGCATGCATTCCCAGAACGCCGCCATGTACTCCGCCATGGCTGCAGTATGCTTCTGCTCAAGCAGCGAGCACAAGTACAAGTTGTACTCTGGCGACACGTCTTGGATGTCGATGAGGCAGTCACGGTCGTAGACGCACCGGCCATGCATGGCGAGAGACCGGGATGCCCCGCTTCTTGATCGAAGATGAACCACCGCCTCCACATGGTGGATTCTCTGGAACACAGAGATCTTCACCACAGCATACACTATAAACACCTGTTGCAACATGTCCTCACTGACTGGGTAGCACACATGGTGCACGATGACACGGAGAATGCCGCCGGTGACCATCTCTTGCTGGCTAGACATTTCGTCAAACGCCTGGTAGGAAGGAAGTGGGTAGTGATTGTTTTCTTGCCTCTGCACTGAGGGTTTGGATGGCACTATTGCTCCACTCCAAGCCAATCCAACCTAGCCCAAGGATTTTCTGCGATTCACGAAGCAAATCACACCCAGGGCAGTGAATGTTACGAATCTGGCCGAGAGAGTTGAGGAACACACAACGGAAGCCAAATTTTGAGGAAATTTGGGGCTCTAATTACCAAATTGTCATGACCCACGTACAGAGATGGGATGTACAGAAGGATTCAGTACCGGTTGTTGATACAAGTTAAAGATACAATGGAGATTTGGGATGAGAAATCAGTAAGGAGATGGGAGGAATACAGAGAGGAGGAGGTGATGAACGAGATCAGAGGTGAGGAGCTTCAGAAGTTTCAGTCATTCATTCGCTGCCCTTCCTTGTGCTCTCTTGATTGCATATGTAGCTTGTGTCGTGTGGGAACTAACCTTCAATGAACGGCCCATCTCGTAGCCCAGGCTCGGTTATGAAGTATAGGGTGACAGCCTATGGGTGGGGTGTTACACGGTGGTTGTGGAAGCACGAGATGGGGAGGCGCGCCTATGGAGCCGATGTATTGAAAAAGCCTTCACTGAATTGGACAACGCGGCGGCGCCTTTGAGCCAAGACTTCTTCTGTCCTCGCCGCAGCGGCTCTCTCGAAGCCATCCGTGAGGATGCAGCCACTTCTCTTGGATAAAATATCAGAGTTGCTAACCTATTATTTGCTTTTGGGGTCAAACCCCCAATAAGGTTGTTTTGGGAGAGGCTCAAGTGACCAAAAAAACATTGTTATCAGCTCGTGGCGAAAATGTATGGCGTGCTATAACCAAAGAAAGTTCTTTTTTTTCATCAAGGGTCTTTATGGCTCTACCAGTGAAGAAATCATGACAATTCTTGGCATGCCAAGTGGATCCCTCTAAGATAAATATCTGAGCCTCCCCATTGATGTGGGGTAATAGAAGAATGGATATTTTGGATATGATCTGGAAGTCTGTGCGACAATGGATAGAAAAGACTTTGTTTGTGGGAGGCAAGGGGGTCCTTATATAATTCATGCTATTCCTACTTTCTCGATGGCTTCTTTTGGGCTCCCTTGGGGGCACTCTGATCATATCAATGGGATGTTTCTTAAACTCCTATGGGATTACAGTCTAAGGCCAATAGGAGCAAAAACTATACATCCTCCATCTAGGGTGTCCAACAATGTAAACATTTGTCTGCATAACTTGTAAAAGATGTCATATCATTCAAAAAAAATACCCGTGATATTAAAAAATGTTCAAGTGTTTAAAAAGTATGTTTGTGGCATTTAAAAAAAATGTTAATACAATGACAATCTTTTCTTGTGAATTTGGGAAAATGTTTCTTACCATTCAAAATAATTGATGCCATTAAAAACAATCTTATTAACACTTGAAAAAGTTTGCACGTCTAAAAGAAAATTTTCATGACATGTACGAATTTTTTTGAATGTGTATTCAACCAATGTTCAGTTTGTATTTAAAATATATTCAATATGCATTTAACAAATATACAACATATATTTGAAAAAATGTGCAACATGCATTCGAAAAATGTTTACCGTGTATCTAAAAAATGTTCAACATGTATAAGAAAATTGTTCAAGATGTATTTAAGTATCTAGGGAATTAAAAATTAAAAATGAAAATAACAAACAAAAGAAAGAAAAAGCACACATAAAACTGAAGAAAACAGAAAAAGAAAAGAAAAGAAATGAGGTTCTAAACCATAGAATTATCCATACTATTAGGCCGGCCCACTAAGGCAAACACACACACACCAGATGATGCTAGGCAGTAATGCAGGAGTCCTCCTATTCAACACCAAAGTCACTAATTGAGGAGTACTCCTTTTAAAGATCACTTCCACCTCCCTAGATTGCAACATGGAAGTTTTCCCTTTTTTTCGTAGATTCGTTTATGCAAAATGATTTATCTCTTTACCCTGCGTCCAAATCTCGAACAGTTTTCACCGTTGGATTCTCCCATTGGGATCTTCAATACTAGATCCCATGTTGATAGGTTTTGACGAACACTTTTTTCATGAAAACAAACCACACAAAAAAACCAGACCGGGATAACTTTTTTCCTTTCCGAAAGCCCTTTCCGAGAGGCACGGCCGTGCCTCTCGCGTTAGCAAAATCATGCCTCTCGCGGAAAAAAAAAAGAGAAAACACATTTTTTTTTCATTTCCGAGAGGCACGGCCGTGCCTCTCGCGAAAGCAAAACCATGCCTCTCATGGAAGCAAACCCGTGCCTCTCATGGAAGGAAAAAAAGAGAAAATATTTTTTTTCGTTTATGAGAGGCACAGCCGTGCCTCTTGCGGAAGCAAAGCCGTAGCACTCGTGGAAGAAAATAAACACGTTTTTTCGTTTTTGAGAGGCGCGGACATGCCTCTCGCGGAAACAAAACCATGGTCTCGCGGAAGCAGGACCGTGCCTCTCGCGAAAAGAAAAAAAAACATGTTTTTTCGCGTTTAGATTTTTTTGTCCAAAAGCTAAAGTAGACTGGTGAAAAACCGAAAAGCCAAAAAAAATGTGAAAAACCATCTAAAAAGTCGAAAACGCGTGCGAACAAATAAAATAAAATAAAATTCCGAGGAAGCGCCCAGAGCGCGACATGTGGCGGCGGCTGAGAGTGCGCCAAGTGGCACACTCTCAGCCCATCCCCAAGTGACCCTCGGGGAGGCTGGAAAAGAGCGATCCTCAGTTAGTTGCTCTCGTTCAACGTCCGCAGTCGTCAAACGGACGAGGAGATGCACAGGGCACAAGCGAAATGGGCCGGCGCACTATTGTTCACTGTTGCGCCGCGTGCACTGGGTGCCCCTATGTCTCGCTGTAAGCGAGATAGAAGGCAGCCTCTCGCATTGGGGGAGGTCAACATGGGCCGCGGCCCAGCCGCGCGGGAACCTCCAGCCTCCTTTTTCTGTTTTTTCTTTCTGTTCTCTGTTCTCTGTTTTCCTTTTCTTTTTCTTTTTTACTTTTGCTTATATTTTAACATATTCTAAATATATAATGTTAGAAGAAACACTCTATAAAAACATGTTGAACAAGTATTTGAAAAATGTTGAAAAAAATTTGAAAAATGTTGAACATGTATTTAAAAATATTGAATAAGTATTAAAATTTTTGAACAAGTATTTGAAAAATGTTGAATAATTAATGAAAATGTTCAAAAAGTATTTGAAAAATGTTGGATAAGTACTAAAAAATGATGAACGAGTATTTGGAAATGTTGAACAAGTATTTGAAAATGGTGAGTAAGTATTAAAAATGTTGACAAGTATTGGAAAAAATGTTGAAGAAGTATTAAAAAATGTTGAACGAGTATTTAAAAAATATTGAACAAGTATTTGAAAAATATTGAATAAGTATTAAAATGTTCAACAGGTATTTAAAAATCTCACACGTGCTACCAACTCTTTATTTTTCAAATACTTGTAGGTTGATATAAGAATAGGATAAGGCTCACCGCTTCTCCCCATTTTCTGTATCTTTTTCATTTAAGTGCGCGAACATGGGCTGGCCCAATTATTTAACCTAAATGCTTAATAGTGCAGCTGCACTAATTGAGTTTCGCGAGTGCACGAGGTACACGACAAATAACTCACACTACAAAAAGGGTGATTAGCATTCTGTGTCATCATTCCACTACAAAAAAGGGAAAGTATTCATTCATCATCCCATCGAACGCTCCCTACCGTCAGTCAAGTCTGTGGATACTATCGTTACAAATCAGTTAAGAAAGAACAAGTACATGTATTTATTTGGGCTTAATACAAATATAAAAAAACATAACTTTTGATTCAAGTGTCGGAATTCGGATTCGTTTTCACCGTTGGGTTTCTCGCGAAGAGTTCTTCAAAACTAGATCCCCTATGGATATGTTTTGACAAACTTTATCTTTTGAGTAACTTTGGGTGCTAAAGATGCAACTTTAGTGCTATAGGAAAGCAACTTATTCTTAGTTTGCCTACTATGATTGCCTATCAACGAGAAGTCATTATAAGTTGCCTCAAATGACTATCTTGTTCACTAAATTCACATATAAGTTGTTCATAAATGCTTATTAGTGCAGCTACACTATTTGGAGACGGCGAGCGCACCCTCTGGAGCCATTCGATTTGGCACGAATCGCGCGCCAGGTGCTTTCCTGTCAGGTGTGGCGACCGAAGGTATGGTAAGACCCCTTCCAAAAAACAGGAAAGAGATAACCAGTGCAGTTCGTGGAAGCGCCGTCCCCACCCCCAACCCCACCCACACTCCCACCCCATTTTTCGGTCAGTTACCGTCGAAGAGACGGAGGGAGAAAGGGGAGGGGATTCGCTCGTGCCCCAAAGTGATTCGTCGTCGGAGGGAGGCAACAGGTGACCTCGGCGACCACACAAATTGCGGCTGGATTTCAAAAAAACTATCACACAACAAAAGCAACAAAAACACACAGAAAAAGATACTTGGATCCCTTTTTTATGCACAATACATGAAAGATAAGATAGTTGCCCACAATTAACCAAACAGTTGCCAAAAATCATGTATCCCATTACCCAATCCTCATGCACAAGCTTCCTCAGTATGGCACTGGTACAAGGTATTACATAGTGAGTTGACAGCATATGGCAGCGCATCTCAAAAATCAGATCCACAACAGTTTGGTCAGGAACACGAGCCAATCTGGACACAAGTGTCTCCCTCAGGAACCAAATGCTCAGCTACACATGCTTTCATTGTGAGCATACAACCAAGGTCTTGCAAGTCACTCCAACGATGATGGAATCTGACAACCACATGAGTATTGTTAAAAGAAGGAAGCCAGTTATACACCTCAGTGTGACAAAGGACTTGAAGATTGACGACAACAGTAAGCTCTGTACAAGTACCTGTGAACCGGGTATATGATCCTGATGAGCCCTTGTCTACTTTTCTCTAGTGACGGCACCACACCTGTGTTCTGAGCTGTTTTTGGCCGTCCGGGGTGGATGCCGACTTTGTATTCTCTCTATTCAACAACTGTCATGAGTTCTGAGCTGCTTTTCGGCCGTCTCGTACAGCTGTTGAGTTTCTTTTTGTGACAGTGGCCCTATGCTCTGAGCTGCTTTTCGGCCGTCTTCAGCCGTGGTTGAGTTATTTCAGTAATGTCCCAGATCTGAGTTGTAAAGATCTTTCTGGTGGCTACTGATTTATTTGCCGATTTCTTGCAAGGGTTCGGATGATCATTTCCCTACGGTTAAAACTTGAGAGGCGATGAACCTGCCATTTAAACGATATTACCATGTCAGGAGATGAGGATAAAAGTACACCTGTCGGAATATTGAACCCAACAGAACCTATGGTCACATGAAGAATTAAGAATATATATATAGCCAAGCCCTCTACCGTCAGTCAAGTCTGTGGATACTATCGTTACAAGGCCGTACCCCTTTATGCTGGTCACGACAGACGACAGTCAAATCTTTGGTACGGATTGGATACTCACGATAGTGGAGCTAGCCAAGATGATTCAGGAATCCCTATGAGAAATCAGAATCAGTCAGAAGAACAGTTATGATTCACAACACTGTTTTGAACCCGGAGGAAATGCAGCTATTTGGGCAACCCAATGCAAGGAGTAAGTTAGTTGGTGTCTACCAACAAAGTTGTTCACAATTCCATGGAATGCTATCAGTGTGACACATCCATCAGAAACAACTCTCGGACTTGTGAGGCGGGCATATATTGCAGTCATGATAACCTACCGCACCCCATTAAGCCGGCAGATATAAAAGAAATTGGAGCCAGTGTGAACATGAACATGTGAGGTAATACCTGTCAGAATGTTAGATACGGTGAAGCAAACCACCCAAGAGCTAGACAGTCTAGTCATATGAAATTCAACGGGAACAACATATAAGGAAAAAAGGATACTTGAGTTGGAAACGGTTTCCTTAAGTTAGAATATTCGTACTTGTTCCCTGAGCAACCAAATCTCGAGGACGAGATTTGTTGAAGGGGGGAAGGTTTGTGACACCCTGGATTTTGGCCCTTTCATTTTCTTTTGATTTTCTATTGATTTTGCTTCGATTTCTTTTTCTGTGGCTCTGTGGCCTTGAAACTTGGGAAGATCATCTCTTCTCAAGTCTCACAAGTGGCTTGTCATCATCCAATCCATCCTTAGACCTTGTCATTTTCATCTTAGCCCCATACCAATATTCTTTTTGTTGGGAATATTCCTTTTTTCTATTAAAGGAATAATCCTTTTAGCCCTAGGTTGTGAAACAACCTATATTTCTGTCACTCCCAAAATTCCCAAATAATTCTCATAAATTGTTTCGGTCATATATTCCACAGATATGTCAAAACCCTTCCTTGGCATTATCAAAGATAATTCACAAATATTCCTTTTCTCATTCTGCCCTAAATGGCTTTTTGAGAAGGAAGTGCTATTTATCTTTGCTTGATTGACCCCAAACTTTTTGGACACCTTTTTCCTGTCCATATCATTGCCCCATGCCAAAATTCAACTTAATTTGCCTAGTGAACCTTCCTCAGCAAATTTCCAAAGTTCCTGTCTGAGGGAAGCCTTTGTGAAGGAAGTACTAGCTAGGTAATCCAAATGATTTGAAATTTTGCAAGATCCTTCATATACCCAAATCATGGCTCTCCTACAAATTTGGGCTCATGACATCACTCCATGTGAGCTCACCATTAATTCTTGGTTTCCGGTTAGATTTTCAGGTTGTGAAGCAACTATATTTTATATTGCTTCCTTATTGCTGAAAATTTACCAGGACATTCTCCTATGCATACAAACCCTCTCCACAAAATTTTGGCTCATTTTATCTAGCCAATTTTCCTCAGCTTTTTTCCTAAGATTCTGTTCAGAGAGGTGCATTATGAAGGAAGTACCCCTTTTGCTTGTCAAAATGTTATGAATTTTTTATGGCAGCCTCTTAGGTCCAAATCATCAGGCCCTGACCATTTTCAGCTCAATCCAAGCAAGTATGTGAGTGCAACTTCAATATTTGCATTTATGGACAATGTGCACTTTGTACAGCAAGTGCTAGCTAAACCCCTCCTCTTAAGCTGAAAATTTGCCATCTTGTTTATCTTAGCATGTGATCAACCCCAGAAAACCAGTTCCATCGTTTCCAAGCTTGTGTTCCCTCTGCATAGCACAAACAGGTTGCTGTTGCTTTGTTTTGAATCCACCTGCAAATCTCTTCTTTGCCCCTGCCCTTGGTTCCTTCCTCCTTGGCTCTCTCCTGCGTATGACTAATCGCCCTGACAAGGTTGGCCGACCAGAGCACGGGTAAGCGTCGCGTGCATGTGGTGACCGCGCAGCTGGCATGGCAACACGCGCGCTCTGCTGCGTTTGGCCGCGTCCAGGACGTCTTCTAGCTCCGGCCCCTGCCGCACTCGTCGTTCTCTCGCGCCCGTGCATGTCTGGTAGCTCCCTCTTGGCCTCGCCTTCGCTCTGGATCCCTCTCCCCCTATGGATTCTTCCCGGCAAGCCGTCCCCGTCGAGGAACAGAGCGTGCCCACGGGAGCACAGTGCCCTGACCGGCCCTGTCCGTGCTCCGTCCACTTCCTCCCCTCCCTTTTGGCATTGCTCTGCTCCGTGACCCTCCCGTGTGCTCACCCGTCGTCTTTGAGCCCCTCCCGTGACCCAGTGCTTGCCAGAAGCTCTGGCCGGACCCTATCGGCGGCACTCGGCCACGGCACCTGCGCCTCGGCTATATAAAGCCACTCCCCTCACCTCCCGAGCACTCCATTGGTCTCCTCTCACTCCCCTAGCTCTCCCCAACCCCTCACCCGAGCCGAAGAAGCTCTCCCCGCCGTCCATCGCCGCCTCGGCCACCGCTAGCCACCACCTAAATTGGCGCAGTGCCGACCTCCTCCCTCCGTTCCACCACCACCAGAAGACCCCCTGTAATCCGGCGAGCCGCCCCGCCCCTTTTTCTCTTCACCAGACCACCGGTGGCATCGTCTCCAACCTCGGTCGAAGGCCATCTCCGCAGGAGTCCAAGCTATTGTCGCCTCGGTCCTCCCCGGTGGTCTCCGCGTACACCGTTGGATGCACTGCTCCTAGACGAGCTCATCCATAGGCGGAGCACCGCGGGATATGGCCGGAGTCGCCGGGAAACGCCATCGGGGCGGTCGGCCTCGTCTCTCCTCTACGACAACGGGAGGTTGAAGAAGAAGACAGGAAGGAGGGAGAGAGAGCCGGCGGGACCCGCATGTAAGTGACCTAGCCGGCCCTGCTGATGTGGACTAGTGGAGGCGTATTCCACGGAATATGTTTTCCTTGATCGAAAGCGTATCCGGGTACGGCTGTGGACAGAAATATGTTTTCCCTTTCTGAAAACGTAATCTGAGTAATGCGCTTTCTGTTTTCAGCCGCCAGGGACCTGTTTGTGAGAAAAAAATTGTAGATTGGTCCCAGATCTGCCACCTCTCATATCTCCGCGACCGTAACTCCGATTCAGGTGATTCCAAAGCCCACGTCTTCGTCTCGTCGAGCCCGTCATGTTGGTACCATTTTCATGATGTCTTAACATACTGGAAATGGCCATTTTACCCTTGCCTCTAATCAACCCCCTTTAGGAGAGAAGTACTTCCGGCAAATCTTTCCACGGCTTCACCGCACTTCTTCCCAGAGAATCCTTCACCCCAGGCAAGCCATGACAGCCACTTGCATGATAGCATTGCAATAGCAATGGTTTTCAACTTGAATCTTTAATTTGTTTGTGCATGCTATTATTCCGTGAATGATTTATTCATGCTCGTGTTTGCCTTCTTATACTTGTGCTATGATCTTTCGCATCTAGTTGAGTAGATGATTACTTGGTTATGCTCTTGTTATACTTCAGTAAAATAATTATTTTGATGTTAGTTCTCATGCTATGCTCATATGTGATAATATTATACTATTTTGTTCAAGTTCATCATCATGTCCTGCTCATCGGTATAAATGCTTTACTACTGTTGATATGTCGAATGATTATGCTTTCCCATCCATGTTCATGTTGTTATCATGGTCAGTTCATCATGTTATATTGTATGACTCAGCATCATTTGCATTCAAGTTTAACCGGATATTAATTGAACTTGAACACCTGTTGGCTGAGTCATAGTGCCAACAAATTGAACTGACCAGTGCAACCACATTTGCCTTTTATGGGAAGGCCCTAATGCGGTCTATTGTCATGTCTCTCACCGGTGCCTCCAACTAGGGAAGGTTATGCTCGGGCGCTACCTTGGCCGGGTAGGACAACATAAGCCTTGTGTGCCTGTAGTTGTGTTGTACCCGGGTTGTCCCCGTTTGGGACCGTTTTTGTTTTGCCACGACGGTGGCCGTTGGATGTCACGAGGTGGCATCGGGGCCACCCAGGACTGAGCACAAAGGTGAATTGTTCGGAGTAGCCGGGAGAGTGTCATGGCGATAGATCGGTTGTTTCGGAACGCCGTGCTACTTCTTGAGCTTGCGTTGGTTTTTCCCCTGAAGAGGAAAGGTTGATGCAGCACAGTAGAGATAAGTATTTCCCTCAGTTAAGAACCAAGGTATCAATCCAGTAGGAGAAACTCGCAAGTCCCAAATAGTTGCACATGCACAAACAATCAAACAATTGCACCCAACGTGATAAAGGGGTTGTCAATCCCTTCACGGTCACTTGCAAAGGTGAGATCTGATAGAGATAGTTAAACTAAATAAAAGATAACTAAATATTTTTGGGTTTTTTGGTTTATAGATCTGAAAGTAAAAGATTGCAAAATAGTAGATCGGAAACAAGTATGATGGAAAATAGACCCGGGGGCCATAGGTTTCACAAGAGTCTTCTCTCTTGAAGGCAAATAATACGGTGGGCGAACAAATTACTGCGAGCAATTGATAGAAAAGCGCAAAGTTATGACGATATCCAGGGCAATGATTATGTAATATAGGCATCACGTCCGTGTCAAGTAGACCGACTCCTGCCTGCATCTACTACAATTACTCCATACATCGACCACTATCCAGCATGCATCTAGAGTATTAAGTTCATAAAGAACAGAGTAACGCCTTAAGTAAGATGACATGATGTAGAGGAATAAACTCAAGCAATATGATTTAAACCCCATCTTTTTATCCTCGATGGCAACAATTCAATACGTGTCTCGCTACCCCTACTTTGTCACTGGGTGAAATCACGCAAGATTGAACCCAAAGCTAAGCACATCTCCCATTGCAAGAAAAACCAATCTAGTTGGCCAAACCAAGCCGACAATTCAAAGAGAAATACAAAGATATCAAATCATGCATATAAGAATTCAGAGAAGATTCAAATAATATTCATAGATAAGCTGATCATAAATCCACAATTCATCGGATCTCGACAAACACACCGCAAAAGAAGATTACGTCGGATAGATTTCCAAGAACATCAAGGAGAACATGGTATTGAGAATCAAAGAGAGAGAAGAAGCCATCTAGCTACTAGCTATGGACCCGTAGGTCTGAGATAAACTACTCACGCTTCATCGGAAGGGCAATAGGGTTGATGTAGATGCCCTCCGTGATCGAATCCCCCTCCGGCAGGGTGCCGGAAAAGGCCCCAAGATGGGATCTCACGGGAACAGAAGGTTGCGGCGGTGGAAAAGTATTTTCATGGATGCTTCTGAGTGTTTTGGAATATATGTGAATATATAGGACGAAGGGCTAGGTCAGGGGATACCCGAGGGGCCCACAAGGTAGGGGGCGGCCCCCCTAGGGCACGCCCTCCACCCTTGCCGCCGCCTCGTGGCTCTTCTGGCTTGGACTCCAAGTCCCCTGGGTGTCTTCGGGTCCAAGAAAAATCATCTTGAAGTTTTATTCCGTTTGGACTCCGTTTGGTATTCCTTTTCTGCGAAGCTCAAAAACAAGGAAAAACACAAACTGGCACTAGGCTCTAGGTTAATAAATTAGTCCCAAAAATAATTTAAAATAGCACAATAATGCATATAAAACATCCAAAACAGATAATATAATAGCATGGAACAATCAAAAATTATAGATACGTTGGAGATGTATCAACCATCCCCAAGCTTAATTCATACTCGTCCTCGAGTAGGTAAATGATAAAAACAGATTTTTTAATGTGGAATGCTACCTAACATATTTATCCATGTAATTTTCTTCATTGTGGCATGAATGTTCAGATCCATAAGATTCAAAACAAAAGTTTAATGTTGACATAAAAACAATAATACTTCAAGCATACTAATAAAGCAATCATGTCTTCTCAAAATAACATGGCCAAAGAAAGTTATCCCTACAAAATCATATAGTTTGGCTAAGCTCCATCTTCATCACACAAAGTATTAAATCATGCACACACAACCCCGATGACAAGCCAAGCAATTGTTTCATACTTTTGATGTTCTCAAACTTTTTCAACTTTCACGCAATACATGAGCATGAGCCATGGATATAGCACTATAGGTGGAATAGAATATGGTGGTTGTGGAGAAGACAAAAAGAAGGAGATAGCCTCACATCAACTAGGCGTATCAACGGGCTATGGAGATGCCCATCAATAGATATCAATGTGAGTGAGTAGGGATTGCCATGCAACGGATGCACTAGAGCTATAAGTTTATGAAAGCTCAAAAAAGAAACTAAGTGGGTGTGCATCCAACTTGCTTGCTCACGATGACCTAGGGAAATTTGAGGAAGCCCATCATTGGAATATGCAAGCCAAGTTTTATAATGAAAAATTCCCACTAGTATATGAAAGTGACAACATAGGAGACTCTCTATCATGAAGATCATGGTGCTACTTTGAAGCACAAGTGTGGAAAAAGTATAGTAACATTGCCCCTTCTCTCTTTTTCTCTCATTTTTTTTTATTGTGGGCTTCTTTGGCCTCTTTTATTTTTATTTTTTGTCCGGAGACTCATCCCGACTTGTGGGGGAATCATAGCTTCCATCATCCTTTCCTCACATGGGACAATGCTCTAATAATGATGATCATCACACTTTTATTTACTTACAACTCAAGAATTACAACTTGATACTTAGAACAAAATATGACTCTATATGAATGCCTCTGGCGGTGTACCGGGATGTGCAATGATCTAGCATAGCAAATGATATAAAAAAATGGACAGGCCATGTAAACATCATGCAAGCTATCTTACGATCATGCAAAGCAATTTGACAATGATGGAGCGTGTCATAATAAAATGGAACGGTGGAAGTTGCTTGGCAATATATCTCGGAATGGCTATGGAAATGCCATAATAGGTAGGTATGGTGGCTGTTTTGAGGAAGGTAATATGGTGGGTGTATGGCACCGGCGAGAGTTGCACGGTACTAGAGAGGCTAGCAATGGTGGAAGGGTGAGAGTGCGTATAATCCATGGACTCAACATTAGTCATAAAGAACTCACATACTTATTGCAAAAGTCTATTAGCTATCGAAACAAAGTATTAGACGCATGCTCCTAGGGGGATAGATTGGTAGGAAAAGACCATCGCTCGTCCCTGACCGCCACTCATAAGGAAGACAATCAATAAATAAACCATGCTCCGACTTCATCACATAACGGTTCACCATACGTGCATGCTACGGGAATCACAAAATTTAACACAAGTATTTCTATCAATCCACAATTACTCACTAGCATGACTCTAATATCACCATCTTTATATCTCAATACAATCATAAGGAATCAAACTTCACATAGTATTCAATGCACTTTATTTGAAAGTTTTTATTATATCCCTCTTGGATGTCTATCATATTAGGACTAAATTCATAACCAAAGCAAATTACCATGCTGTTTAGAGAGACTCTCAAAATAATATAAGTGAAGCATGAGAGTTCAACAATTTCTATAAAATAAAGCCACCGCCGTGCTCTAAAAAGATATAAGTGAAGCACTAGAGCAAAATTGCCTAGCTCAAAAGATATAAGTGAAGCACATAGAGTATTCTAATAAATCATGATTCATGTGTGTCCCTCTCAAAAGGTGTGTATAGCAAGAATGACTGTGGCAAACGAAAAAGCAAATACTCATATCATACAATACGCTCCAAGCAAAACACATATCATGTGGTAGATAAAAATATAGCCTCAAGTAAATTTACCGATAGACGAAGACGAAAGAGGGGATGCCTTCTGGGGCATCCCCAAGCTTAGGCTCTTGGTTGTCCTTGAATATTACCTTGGGGTGCCTTGGGCATCCCCAAGCTTAGGCTCTTGCCACTCCTTATTCCATAGTCCATCAAATCTTTACCCAAAACTTGAAAACTTCACAACACAAAACTCAACAGAAAACTCATGAGATCCGTTAGTATAAGAAAATAAATCACCACTTTTGGTACTGTTGTGAACTCATTCTTTATTTATATTGGTGTAATATGTACTGCATTCCAACTTCACCATGGTTCATACCCCCGGATACTACCCATAGATTCATCAAAATAAGCAAACAGCACATAGAAAACAGAATCTATCAAAAACAGAACAGTCTGCAAAGATCCGAATTGTTATAATACTTCTCTAACTCCAAAACTTTTAAACATTTAGTACAACAGAGGAAATTTATATATAAATCTTGTGTAAAAAACGCAGGGTTTTTCCTTGCTTATGTGAATTATTAAAATTCTGCAACTGGACGCAAAAGTTTCTTTTTTTCAGCAAAATCAAATCAACTATCACCGTAAGCCATCCCAAAGGTCTTACTTGGCCCAAACACTAATTAAAACATGAAAACACATCTAACCAGAGGCCAGATGAAAAATTTATTGAAAAACAGAACCAAAAAAAGCAAGAACAAAAATAAAATTGGGTTGCCTCCCAACAAGCGCTATTGTTTAATGCCCCTAGCTAGGCATAAAAACATAGATCTAGGTATTGTCGTCTTTGGTATACAATCCTCTCTTAATCAAGTCACCCAAAACTCTCCTCAGTAAATCTATCATTTCCTTTATTTCCCTTCTAATAGGTGAACTTAATTCATGAAAAGGGCTTTGCTTAGTGATTTTAACATTCATAAACCCGTAATCCGGCTCATCACCGTATATATAATCATATAAAACACGTAACTCATTTTTAACGGGTTCCCTAGCCATCTTTTCAAACCAATCATCATTAAACCCTACATAAATTCCCCTCGTTATCCAATCAAATTTATCATAATTCTCAAGATACAAGGTTTGAGTGATTTCTGAGTAGGGAACTCTCCTCCTAAGATTGTCACTATAAGATTGATAATCTCTAGACTCCAAACTACGCAAAGTTTCTTTATCACGGAGGATTTGTTCAATCGGAGGATGTTCAACATCTTTATTATAGAAAGCAAAAATATCCCTAGCCTCTTGTATTATAAATCAAATTCCCGCATAAGGATGATAGTGGCAATCTTTTTAGCCTTAGGATGATTGATATTGGGAAGTTCATAAAACACCTTTTGCAAAGCAGGATGGATGTGCACAAATTTTCTTTCTAGTTTTTCAACAAGCATGACAATGGCATCCGCATAACAATTTGCATCAAGAAGAATAGATCTTTTACTCATGGGCATAGATCCCGTACAATCAAAGAATTCTTGAATAATACTTTTCCCAATAATATTACCATCTCCCACATGAAAAGTTTTTGCTTTGTAATTAGGGGGAGTTTCAGTTTCATGATCCAAAGAGAAAGATCCAAGTTTTTCCTCAAGATTTATACTAGCAAGACCCCCATAATTTTCAATGATAACCTCCCCAGATTCAGACATGGTGGCAAGAAACAGATCTAGCATACAAGCAAACAAAAAGATGAACAGAAAAAGGGCGAATAAAAAGGCAAATCTTTCGAAAATCGTTTTAGAAGTGGGGGAGAGGAAAATGAGAGGCAAATGGCAAATAATGTAATGCAAGAGATGAGAGTTTATGATGGGTACTTGGTAGGCTTGACGTAGATCTCCCCGGCAACGGCGCCAGAAATTCTTCCTACTACTTCTTGAGCTTGCGTTGGTTTTTCCCTTGAAGAGGAAAGGGTGATGCAGCACAGTAGAGATAAGTATTTCCCTCAGTTAAGAACCAAGGTATCAATCTAGTAGGAGAAACGCGCAAGTCCCCAATAGATGCACCTGCACAAACAATCAAACACTTGCACCCAACGCGATAAAGGGGTTGTCAATCCCTTCACGGTCACTTGCAAAGGTGAGATCTGATAGAGATAGATAAAACTAAATAAAAGATAATTAATATTTTTGGGTTTTTGGTTTATAGATCTGAAAATAAAAGATTGCAAAATAGTAGATAGGAGACAAGTATAATGGAAAATAGACCCGGGGGCCATAGGTTTCACTAGAGGCTTCTCTCTTGAAGGCAAATAATACGGTCGGTGAACAAATTATTGTCGAGCAATTGATAGAAAAGCACAAAGTTATGACGATATCCAAGGCAATGATTATGTAATATAGGCATCACGTCCGTGTCAAGTAGACCGACTCCTGCCTGCATCTACTACTATTACTCCATACATCAACCGCTATCCAGCATGCATCTAGAGTATTAAGTTCATAAAGAACGGAGCAACGACTTAAGTAAGATGACATGATGTAGAGGAATAAACTCAAGCAATATGATGTAAACCCCATCTTTTTATCCTCGATGGCAACAATTCAATACGTGTCTCGCTACCCCTACTTTGTCACTGGGTGAAATCACGCAAGATTGAACCCAAAGCTAAGCACCTCTCCCATTGCAAGAAAAACCAATCTAGTTGGCCAAACCAAACCGACAATTCGAAGAGAAATACAAAGATATCAAATCATGCATATAAGAACTCAGAGAAGATTCAAATAATATTCATAGATAAGCTGATCATAAATCCACAATTCATCGGATCTCGACAAACACACCGCAAAAGAAGATTACGTCGGATAGATCTCCAAGAACATCGAGGAGAACATGGTATTGAGAATCAAAGAGAGAGAAGAAGCCATCTAGCTACTAGCTATGGACCCGTAGGTCTGAGATAAACTACTCACGCTTCATCGGAAGGGCAATAGGGTTGATGTAGATGCCCTCCGTGATCGAATCCCCCTCCGGCAGGGTGCCGGAAAAGGCCCCAAGATGGGATCTCACAGGAACAGAAGGTTGCGGCGGTGGAAAAGTATTTTCGTGGATGCTTCTGAGTGTTTTGGAATATATGTGAATATATAGGACGAAGGGCTAGGTCAGGGGATACCCGAGGGGCCCACAAGGTAGGGCCCCCCTAGGGCGCGCCCTCCATCCTTGCTGTCGCCTCGTGGCTCTTCTGGCTTGGACTCCAAGTCCCCTGGGTGTCTTCGGGTCCAAGAAAAATCATCGTGAAGTTTTATTCCGTTTGGACTCCGTTTGTTATTCTTTTTCTGCGAAGCTCAAAAACAAGGAAAAAACACAAACAGGCATTGGGCTCTAGGTTAATAAGTTAGTCCCAAAAATAATATAAAATAGCATAATAATTCATATAAAACATCCAAAACAGATAATATAATAGCATGGAACAATCAAAAATTATAGATACGTTGGAGACGTATCACGCCGTTGGTCCACCCGAATGGGAGCACGAGGCCTTGGGTTCCGTAGTGTGGGTACAGTGTACTAACCTCTGCAGAGTGTGTTTAAATCCATCGATAGCCACGCCCGCTGATATGGGCACCAGTTCATAGTAGGTCACACTATGGGTCAACAGTAATAATAATTTGAATAATTAACAACCCCTGTTCGATGAGGAAAGAAGAGGGTTGACATTTATGTGATCGTGAGAGGATCACAGTGGTATCGTGGATACCGAAGTTGGTTGTTGATTATGGTGTCGTGTGATGATCCTAGGTATAGATCAAGCTCCTTGTGGTCTTGTGGTCACTACGGTATTGTTAATACCAAGTTTGGTTGAACCTGAGATTGTTGTGTGATGTCCACGATGGTAAGGTGATACATGTGGTGGTTACGAGGTAACCCTGAACAGAGTAAGTTGATTCATGTTAAGTATGCTGCATGCTAGCATCATCTTGTGCATATCATGAGTAACCTTGCCATGCTCATTTCATGTGATGCTAGATGTGTTATGTTCAACATGTTCATGCCATGCTCATTTGATGTTGTTCTAGTGATATCATGCTCATCATGTTTAACCTGTAAATGCCATGCTGTTGTTTGTCTTGATTGCTTTTGGTTGCTGTGAGCTTGCAAGTACATTCAATGTACTGACCTGGCATGTCATGCCAGATTGCAGGTGATGCCGTGATTGATTGCTTGTCGAGGTTACCGTTCGTGCTAGCTAGATCGTGTCCCAGCCAGAGTCCCTGCGGAGTGGAGTCCATCGCTGTCATCGTCGTTCCGCTGCTATAAGATATTCCGCTGCTACGAGTTGTTCGGCTGCTAGTATAGAGCAACCTGAGCAGGCGTAGTGTCGCCGTGCCGATGTAATTCCCTGTTATATCGGAACCCTTGTACCCATATAGATTGTAATAAAGAGCTGATTTGTTCTATGCCAAGCAGTGCCGTATTCCAGAAGACTTGATCTCTGGGCTAGAATACGGGGTGTTCCGGTCTCTCTGAGCTGGGGTGCCACAAGCGTTGGTATCAGAGCAGGTCTGGCTATAGGATGCCCTAGCCCGTGCGAATGTTAGAAAGCGGTAGTTTAGAGTATAGTCGGTTTGATGCATTTGGTTGTTGCATTTGTTTATTGCATAGCATGCCTATAGAATTATTATCTGGTCCTTAACGATTGATCTTGTGAGTGTAGGTGGTATCGGTTTCGATCCACTACCTGCACCCTCCTTCTTTGCGTACCTGCTCTTTGGTGTTCGGCGTCATCTCTGTCCCAGCGGAGTGATGTCGAGGTACCAAGTGTTCCAGACACCATTTGTAGGTATTGTATCCTTATCTGTCTGTCAGCCACCCCTATCGTTTCGATGATAGACATGTTTCTATCCCGAATCGTGCCTTTTGACTCGCCGCTTCGTCAACCCTTACTGATCTTTGCTATCAGAAAAGGGCAATGCCATCAAGCCTAGTTTTCCACCTCTATCCTACCCTGCCACCCCATTCTTTGGACGTGTACGATTCCATTCCGTATGCTTGACGATGGTGTGGTCGTGACCTCCGGTGTTCCGCCACATGATCACCAAGTCTGTCCTCACCTCCGTGTCCACCCAGATACAACTGGTGTTAAGCTAGCGCTTGGTGTAGCTTTGTTTACACCAATCCTTCCACACAAGAATTCACTTTCGTGCACACCGCCACAGCATAATAGATCGCAATACCGGAGTTTCCGCAAGGTTTGTGTGCTTAGGTATGCATGCATATTATTGTTGTGAGCAGCAGTAAGGTGTGATGTTGCTTGAATATGACATTATTTGTATGCCTCGTGTGCTTTTGTTTCATTCGTTTCTTTTGTTTATTTCTTTGTGCCCTCGGTGTTACCTTATTTTCCCCTTATTAAAGTTGCTCATCAACCAACACTGGACCCAAAGAATCAGCACGGAGTTCAAATACTTGGAAGCTCAGCCAAATATTATGAAATTCTCAGCCGACTGTATTGTATTGGCACTATTTGGTCTGAATACAAATGATATCCTGGCTTGAATATCAGCATCATGTCTACATCAGTGTGCAATCTTCACAGCTGTAATGATGGAATCAGCCGGAAGACAGCTTTGGGTGCATAACTAACAGTATATTATCGGTCAAAGATATAAGCTCCTGGTGAAAGCAACCCAATATTTCTCCGCAAGCTATCAGAGAAGCTTATGATGCAAGGCTCTTCAAATTTTCCCGAGTATGATATGTGGATGACTTCCAGCACAAGATACTCTGCCTTCTTCAGTAAGCTACCGCAGAAAGCTTTCAGCCTAAGGTACCGAGTCTTCCCCAGTAAGTCACTAAGGGGGGAAGCTTCTGAAGTACGGTACCCATCCTTCTTTAGCAAGCTGTCTGACAAAAGTTTTGAGCACAAGCTATTCAGTCTTCCTCAGCGCGATGGCTTTCAGCACAAGCTTCCTCAGTATGGCACTGGTACAAGGTATTACACAGTGAGTTGACAGCATATGGCAGTGCATCTCAAAAATCAGATCCACAACAGTTTGGTCAGGAACACGAGCCAATCTGGACACAAGTGTCTCCCTCAGGAACCAAATGCTCAGCTACACATGCTTTCATTGCGAGCATACAACCAAGGTCTTGCAAGTCACTTGAACGATGATGGAATCTGACAACCGCATGAGTATTGTTAAAAGAAGGAAGCTAGTTATACACCTCAGTGTGACAAAGGACTATGAAGATTGATGACAACAGTAAGCTCTCTACAAGTACCTGTGAACCGGGTATTTGATCCTGATGAGCCCTTGTCTACTTTTCTCCGGTGACGGCATCACGCCTGTGTTCTGAGCTGTTTTTGGCCATCCGGGGTGGATGCCAACTTTATATTTCTCTATTCAACAACTGTCACGAGTTCTGAGCTGCTTTCCGGCCGTCTCGTACAGCTGTTGAGTTTCTTTTTGTGACAGTGGCCCTATGCTCTGAGCTACTTTTCGGCCGTCTTAGGGAACTGCCACTTTCTTCTTATCAACACGGTCTCATGCTCTGAGCTGCTTTTCGGACGTCTTCAACAGTGGTTGAGTTATTTCAGTAATGTCCCAGATCTGAGTTGTAAAGACCGTTATGGTGGCTACTGATTTATTTGCCGATTTCTTGAAAGGGTTCAGATGATCATTTCCCTATGGTTAAAACTTGAGAGGCGATGAACCTGCCATTTAAACGATATTACCATGTCAGGAGATGAGGATAAAAGTATGCCTGTCAGAATATTGCACCCGACAGAACCTATGGTCACACGAAGAATTAATAATATATATATGGCCAAGCCCTCCAACGTCAGTCAAGTCTGTGGATACTATCGTTACAAGGCCGTACCCCTTTATGCTGGTCACGACAGACGACAGTCAAATCTTTGGTACGGATTGGATACTCACGATAGTGGAGCTAGCCAAGATGATTCAGGAATCCCTGCGAGAAATCAGAATCAGTCAGAAGAACAGTTATGATTCACAGCACTGTTTTGAACCCGGAGGAAATGCAGCTATTTGGGCAACCCAATGCAAGGA
Organism: Thinopyrum elongatum; assembly: GCA_011799875.1. NCBI lineage: Eukaryota > Viridiplantae > Streptophyta > Magnoliopsida > Poales > Poaceae > Thinopyrum > Thinopyrum elongatum. The sequence continues at coordinate 642,255,057 of CM022303.1, read as the reverse complement.
GTAAGATAGTTGGTGTCCACCAAGAAAGTTGTTCACAATTCCATGGAATGCGGTCAGTGTGACACATCCATCATAAACAACTCTCGGACTTGTGAGACGGGCATATATTGCAGTCATGATAACCTACCGCACCCCGTTAAGCCAGCAGATATAAAAGAAATTGGAGCCAGTGTGAACATGAACATGTGAGGTAATACCTATCAGAATGTCGGATACTGTGAAGCAAACCACCCCAGAGCATGACAGTCTAGTCGTACGAAATTCAACGGGAACATCATATAAGGAAAAAAGGATACTCGAGTTGGAAATGGTTTCCTTAAGTTAGAATATTCATACTTGTTCCCTGAGTAACCAAATCTCGAGGACGAGATTTGTTTAAGGGGGGAAGGTTTGTGACACCCTGGATTTTGGCCCTTTCTTTTTCTTTTGATTTTCTATGGATTTTGCTTGGATTTATTTTTCTATGGCTCTGTGGCCTTGAAACTTGGGAAGATCATCTCTTCTCAAGTCTCACAAGTGGCTTGTCATCATCCAATCCATCCTTAGACCTTGTCATTTTCATCTTAGCCCCAGCCCAATATTCTTTTTATTGGGAATATTCTTTTTTCTATTAAAGGAATAATCCTTTTAGCCCTAGGTTGTGAAACAACCTATATTTCTGTCATTCCCAAAATTCCCAAATAATTCTCATAGATTGTTTGGGTCATATATTCCACAGATATGTCAAAACCCTTCCTTGGCATCATCAAAGATAATTCACAAATATTCCTTTTCTCATTCTGCCCTAAATGGCTTTTTGACAAGGAAGTGCTATTTATCTTTGCTTGATTGACCCCAAACTTTTTGGACACCTTTTTCCTGTCCATATCATTGCTCCATGCCAAAATTCAACTTAACTTGCCTAGTGAACCTTCCTCGGCAAATTTCCAAAGTTCCTATCTCAGGGAAGCCTTTGTGAAGGAAGTACTAGCTAGCGTAATCCAAATGAGTTGAAATTTTGCAAGATCCTTCATATACCCAAATCATGGCTCTCCTACAAATTTAGGCTCATGAAATCACTCCATGTGAGCTCACCATCAATTCTTGGTTTCTGGTCAGATTTTCAGGTTGTGAAGCAACTATATTTTATATTGCTTCCTTATTGCTGAAAAATTACCAGGACATTTTCCTATCCATATAAACCCTCTCCACAAAATTTTGGCTCATTTTATCTAGCCAATTTTCCTCAGCTTTTTTCCTAATATTATGTTCAGAGAGGTGCATTATGAAGGAAGTACCACTTTGGCTTGTCAAAATGGTATGAAATTTTTATGGCAGCCTCTTAGGACCAAATCATCAAGCCCTGACCATTTTCAGCTCAATCCAAGCAAGTATGTGAGTGCAACTTCAATATTTGCATTTATGGACAGTGTGGCACTTTGTACAACAAGTGCTAGCTAAACCCCTCCTCTTAAGCTGAAACTTTGCCATCTTGCTTATCTTAGCATGTGATCAACCCCAGACAAACCATTTCCTTCGTTCCCAAGCTTGTGTTCCCTCTGCACACACAAACAGGTTGCTGTTGCTCTGTTTTGAATCCACCTGCAAATCTATTCTTTGCCCCTGCCCTTGGTTCCTTCCTCCTTGGCTCTCTCCTGCATATGACTAATCGCCCTGACAAGGTTGGCCGACCAGAGCACGGGTAAGCGTCGCGTGCACGTGGTGACCGCGCAGCTGGCATGCCAACACACGCGCTCTGCTGCATTTGGCCGTGTCCAGGACGTCTTCTAGCTCCGGCCCCTCCCCAACTTGCCGTTCTCTCGCGCCCGTGCATGTCTAGTAGCTCCCTCTTGGCCTCGCCTTCGCTCTAGATCCCTCTCCCCCTCTGGATTCTTCCCAGCGAGCCGTCCCCGTCGAGGAACAGAGCGTGCCCACGGGAGCACAGTGCCCCGACCGGCCCTGTCCGCGCTCCGTCCACTTCCTCCCCTTCCTTTTGGCGTTGCTCTGCTCCGTGACCCTCCCCTGTGCTCACCCGTCGTCTCCGAGCCCCTCCTGTGACCCTGTGCTCGCCAGAAGCTCTGGCCGGACCCGAGCGGCGGCACTCGGCCACGGCACCCGCGCCTCGGCTATATATAGCCACTCCCCTCACCTCCCGAGCACTCCATCTATCTCCTCTCACTCCCCTAGCTCTCCCCACCCCCTCAACCGATCGCCGCCTTGGCCACCGCCGACCACCACCTAAATTGGTGCAGTGCTAACCTCCTCCCTCCGTTCCACCACCACCAGAAGACCCACCGAAGTCTGGCGAGCGCCCCGCCCCTTTTCTCTTCGCCACACCCCCAGTGGCATCGTCTCCAACCTCGGCCGAAGGCCATCTCCGCCGGAGTCCAAGCTCCTGTCGCCTCGGTCCTCCCCGGCGTTCTTCGCGTACACCATTGGATGCGCCGCTCCTAGACGAGCTCATCCGTAGGCGGAGCTCCGCGGGATATGGCCGGAGTCGCTGGGAAACGCCGTCGGGGCGGTCGGCCTCGTCTCTCCTCTGCGATGACGGGAGGTTGAAGAAGAAGACAGGGAGGAGGGAGAGAGAGCCGACGGGACCCGCATGTAAGTGACCCAGCTGGCACTGCTGGCGTGGATTAGTGGAGGCGTATTCCATGGAATACATTTTCCCTGATCGAAAGCGTATCCGGGTACGGTTGTGGACAGAAATACGTTTTCCCTTTCTGAAAACGTAATCTGAGTAATACGCTTTCTGGTTTCAGCCGCCAGGGACCTGTTTGTGAGAAAAAAATTGCAGATTGGTCCCTGGCCTTCTACCTCTCATATCTCCGTGACCGTAACTCCGATTCAGGTGATTCCAAAGCCCACATCTTTGTCTCGTCGAGCCCGTCATGTTGGTACTATTTTCATGATGTCCTAACATACTGGAAATGGCCATTTTGCCCTTGCCTCTAATCACCCCCCTTTGGGAGAGAAGTACTTCTGGCAAATCTTTTTGCGGCTTCACCGCACTTCTTCCCGGAGAATCCTTCACCCCAGGCAAGCCACGACAGCCACTTGCATGATAGCATTGCAATAGCAATGGTTTTCAACTTGAATCTTTAATTTGTTTGTGCATGCTATTATTCCATGAATGATTTATTCATGCTCGTGTTTGCCTGCTTATACTTGTGCTATGATCATTCACATCTAGTTGAGTAGATGATTACTTGCTTATGCTCTTGTTATACTTTAGTCAAATAATTATTTTGATGTTAATGCTCATGCTATGCTCTTATGTGATAATATTATACTATTTTGTTCATGTTCATCATCATGTCCTGCTCATCAGTATAAATGCTTTACTACTGTTGATATGTTGAATGATTATGCTTTCCCATCCATGTTCATGTTGTTATCATGGTCAGTTCATCATGTTATATTGTATGACTCAGCATCATTTGCATTCATGTTTAACCGGATATTAATTGAACTTGAACACCTGTTGGCTGGGTCATGGTGCCATCAAATCGAACTGACCAGTGCAACCACATTTGCCTTTTATGGGAAGGCCCTAATGCGGTCTATTGTCATGCCTCTCGTCGGTGCCTCCAACTATGGAAGGTTATGCTCGGGCGCTACCTTGGCCGGTTAGGACGGCATAAGCCTTATGTGCCCGTAGTTGTGTTGTACCCGGGTTGTCCCCGTTTGGGACCGTTTTTGTTTTGCCACGACGGTGGCCGTTGGATGTCACGAGGTGGCATCGGGGCCACCCAGGACTGAGCCCAAAGGGGAGTTGGTCGGAGTGGCCGGGAGAGTGTCATGGCGATAGATCGGTTTTGTCGAAACGCCGTTGGTCCACCCGAATGAGAGCACGAGGCCTTGGGTTTTGTAGTGTGGGTACAGTGTACTAAACTCTGCAGAGTGTGTTTAAATCTATTGATAGCCGCGCCCGCGGATATGGGCACCAGTTCGTAGTAGGTCACACTATGGGTCAACAGTAATAATAATTTAAATAATTAACAGCCCCTATTCGATGAGGAAAGAAAAGGGTTGACCTTTATGTGATCGTGGGAGGATTATAGTGGTATCGTGGATACCGAAGTTGGTTGATGATTATGGTGTCATGTGATGATCCCGGGTATAGATCAAGCTCCTTATGGTCTTGTGGTCACTACGGTATTGTTAATACCAAGCTTGGTTGAACCTGAGATTGTTGTGTGATGTCTGCGATGGTAAGTTGATACATGTGGTGGTTACGAGGTAACCCTGAACAGAGTAAGTTGAATCATGTTATGTATGCTGCATGCTAGCATCATCTTGTGCATATCATGATTAACCTTGCCATGCTCATTTCATGTGATGCTAGATGTGTTATGTTCAACATGTTCATGCCATGCTCATCTGATGTTGTTCTAGTGATATCATGCTCATCATGTTTAACCTGTAAATGCCATGTTGTTGTTTGTCTTGATTGCTTTTGGTTGCTGTGAGCTTGCAAGTACATTCAATGTACTGACCTGGTGTGTCATGCCAGATTGCAGGTGATGCCGTGATTGATTGCTTGTCGAGGTTACCGTTCGTGCTAGCTAGATCGTGTCCCAGCCAGAGTCCCTGCGGAGTGGAGTCCATCACTGTCATCGTCATTCCGCTGCTACGAGTTGTTCGGCTGCTAGCATAGAGCAACCTGAGCAGGCGTAGTGTCGCCGTGCCGATGTAATTCCCTGTTATATTGGAACCCTTGTACCCATATAGATTGTAATAAAGAGCTGATTTGTTCTATGCCAAGCGTTGCCATATTCCAGAAGACTTGATTTTGGGTTGGAATACGGGGTGTTCCGATCTCTCTGAGCTAGGGTGCCACATGTATATTCTTTATCCCTTTTTTCAGGTGTCATAGTTGCCTACAATCAATGATACTATTGTTGGGGAACGTAGCATGCAATTTCAAAAATTTCCTACACTCACGCAAGATCTATCTAGGAGATGCATAGCAATGAGAGGGGGAGAGTGTGTCCACGTACCCTCATAGACTGAAAGTGGAAGCGTTTGTTTAACGCGGTTGATGTAGTCTAACGGCTTCTCGTTCCGACCGACCAAGTACTGAACGTACGGCACCTCCGAGTTCAGCACACGTTCAGCTCGATGACGTCCATCGAACTCTTGATCCAGCAAAGTGTCGAGGGAGAGTTCCGTCAGCACGACGGTGTGGTGACGGTGATGGTGAAGTGATCCGCGCAGGGCTTCGCCTAAGCACTACGTGAATATGACCGGAGGAGTAAACCGTGGAGGGGGGCACCGCACACGGCTTGGAACAATTGACGTGTGTTAGAGGCGCTCCTCACCCCCGTATATAAAGGAGGGAGAGGGGAGGAGGCCGGCCCTAGGCGCGTCCCAAGTAGGAGGAGTCCTACTTGGGCTCCTAGTAGAATTCGCTCCCCCCCCCTTCCTTTAATCGGAGGGGGAAAGGGGGAAGGAGAGAGAGAGGGAGAAGGAAAAGGGGGGCGCCGCCCCCTCCCCTAGTCCAATTCGGACTCCTCCCTTGTGGGGGGTGCGCCACCCCTACGTGGGCTGGTGTGCCTACCTCCGATGGCCCATATGGCCCATATCTTCCCCCGGGGGGGTTCCGGTAACCCCCCGGTACTCCGATATGTACCCGATACACTCCGGAACACTTCCGGTGTTCAAATACTATCATCCAATATATCAATCTTTATCTCTCAACCATTTCGAGACTCCTCGTCATGTCCGTGATCTCATCCGGGACTCGGAACAACATTCGGTCACCAAATCACATAACTCATATAATACAAATCGTCATCGAACGTTAATCGTGCGGACCCTACGGGTTCGAGAACTATGTAGACATGACCGAGACACCTCTCCGGTCAATAACCAATAGCGGAACCTAGATGCTCATATTGGCTCCCACATATTCTACGAAGATCTTTATCGGTCGTACCGCAATGACAACATACGTTGTTCCCTTTATCATCGGTATGTTACTTGCCCGAGATTCGATCGTCGGTATCCTCATACCTAGTTCAATCTCATTACCGGCAAGTCTCTTTACTCGTTCCGTAATACAACATCCTGCAACTAACTCATTAGTCACATTGCTTGCAAGGCATTTTTTGATGTGCATTACCGAGAGGGCCCAGAGATACCTCTCCGATACTCGGAGTGACAAATCCTAATCTTGATCTATGCCAACCCAAAAAACACCTTCAGAGATACCTGTAGAGCATCTTTATGATCACCCAGTTATGTTGTGACGTTTGATAGCACACAAGGTATTCCTCCGGTATGTAGGAGTTGCATAATCTCATAGTCAAAGGAATATGTATAAGTCATGAAGAAAGCAATAGCAATAAAACTTAACGATCATTATGCTAAGCTAACGGATGGGTCATGTCCATCACATCATTCTCCTAATGATGTGATCCCTTTCATCAAATGACAACACATGTCTATGGTTAGGAAACTTAACCATCTTTGATTAACGAGCTAGTCTAGTAGAGGCTTACTAGGGACACGGTGTTTTGTCTATGTATCCACACATGTATCAAGTTTCCGGTTAATACAATTCTAGCATGAATAATAAACATTTATCATGATATAAGGAAATATAAAATAACAACTTTATTATTGCCTCTAGGGCATATTTCCTTCAGTATCCCACTTGCACTAGAGTCAATAATCTAGTTCACATCGCCATGTGATTTAACATTAATAGTTCACATATTTATGTGATTAACACCCATAGTTCACATCGCCATGTGACCAACACCCAAAGGGTTTACTAGAGTCAATAATCTAGTGCACAACGCTATGTGATTAACACCCAAAGAGTACTAAGGTGTGATCATGTTTTGCTTGTGAGAGAAGTTTAGTCAACGGGTCTGCCACATGCAGAGCTGTATGTATTTTGCAAATTTTCTATGTCTACAATGTTCTGCATGGAGCTACTCTAGCTAATTGCTCCCACTTTCAACATGTATCCAGATTGAGACTCAGAGTCATCCGAATCGGTGTAAAAGCTTGCATCGACGTAACTCTTTACGACGAACTCTTTATCACCTCCATAACCGAGAAATATTTCCTTAGTCCTCTTAGGTAACTAAGGATAACTTTGACCGCTGTCAAGTGATCCACTTCTAAATCACTATCGTACCCCCTTGCCAAACTTATGGCAAGGTACACAACAGGTTTGTTATACACCATGGCAGACTTTATAGAACCTATGGCTGAGGCATCGGGAATGACTTTCATTCTCTCTCTATCTTCTGCCGTGGTGTGACACCCTGGATTTTGCCCATTTCTTTTTCTTTTTGATTTTGGTCCGGATTTGCTTTTCAGTGGCTTAGTGGTCTTGAAACCTGGAGAGATCACCCTTGAATCCTCTCCTAAGTGACTTGCCAACCTCAAAATCATCCCAAGACCATGTCATATCCATCTTGGACCAAACCCAATATTCTTTTCCTTGGGAATATTCCTTAAAGGAATAACCCTGTCTGTCCTGGGTTGTGAAGCAACCCATATTTCTGTCACTCTGAAAATTCCCAATTAATTCTCATAAATTGGTTGGGTCATATATTCCTTAGATATGTCAAAATACGTCCTTGCCATGATAAAAAATATTCCACCAAAATTCCTTTTCTGATTCTGCCCTAGCTGGCAGTTTGTGAAGCAAGTACCCTTTTTATTGGCCTACTTGCTCTCAAACTTTTTGGGCATTTTTTCCTATCCATATCTTGATCCCCTGCCAAAATTCAACTTTATTTGGCTAGTAAATCTCCCTTGGCTAATTTCCTAAGTTTCTGGCCAACTGGAGGCTTAATGAAGGAAGTACTAGTTAGGGGTATCCAAATAAGTTGAAATTTTGCAAGCACCTTCATATGCTCAAATCATGACTCTCCTCCAAGTTTCAACCTTATCCAATCATCTATGTGAGCAGAGAATCAAATCTTGGCTTCTGGTCACACTTTGCTGTTGTGAAGCAACTATATTTTATATTGCTTCATAATTGCTGAAAATTCACTAGAGCTTTCCCCTACCCATATCTCACCTCCCCACAAAATTTGGGCTCATTTCACCTAGCCATTTAACCTCAGTTATTTTTCTAAAATTCTGTCCAGTGGGATGCTGTGTGAAGGAAGTACCATTTTGGTTTATCCAAATGGTATGAAATTTATACAGTGTCTTCAATTGATCAAATCATTCATCTCCTCCAATTTTCAGCTCAATCCAAGCCAGTATATGGGTGCCACTTCAAGATTTGCACTTCTGGACAGTGTGGTCATTTGAACAGCAAATGCTATCTAGAAACCTCCATTTGAGCTGAAACTTGGCCACATGACTCATCTCAGTGTTTGACCACACCATGCCAAAGATCAGAGTTTTCCCCCTGTTGAATCTCTCACACATCCTATCAAACACCTTGCCGTACCTGAGTAAACATGCTGGCTTTGGTCACCTCGAGTGCCACTATGCCCATTTTCTTCCTCCTTGACCTCATCTGCTGAGTGACCGACCGATTTGACATGTTGGAGTTGACTTGGACGCGTGGCAAAGCCAAGCTCACGCGGTGACCACGGGGCTGGCAAGCCAAACAGTGTGCTCTGGAAACTTCGGCCACTGTTTTCGTCGATTTCCTCTGCCTCCCAAGTCCCTTTCATGTCTGGTAGCTCGCCCGTGCTCATGTGGTCAACTCCCCTCTGCTGCCCGCCTTATCTCGCCGTGGTTAAGTCGCAATCGCCATGGCGTGTCATGTCCGCCGCTGTCACCGTCGCGTCTCATCGCCAGCAAGCCCTCGAGCATTCCCGACCTCTCCCGAGTGCTCTCAGTCCCTCCTGGATCATCCTGGATCCCTCCTCCCTCCTCTGGACGAGCTCGAGAAGCACCGAGATGCTGGCATATGTGGCGCCACGGCCGCGCCCGGACCTCGCCGTCGCTCGCCTATAAATAGGCTGCCCGAGTCTCGTCCGACCTCACCACCAGCCTCCCCATCCTCCACTGCTCCCCCCTAGCCTCTCATTCGAGCTCGAAGAGCTCTCACTCCCTCCTATCGCCGCCATGGCCGCCGCCACCCCTAGCTGAAATTCGAGCCGTCTGCTGCCTCCCCGCCTCCATGCTACCCACCCTCGAGCCTCCCTGACCGGGGCGGAGCTCCACCGCCCGTCATCCCGCCCTCCCCGTGGCAGAGTCGAGCTCCCGAACCTCGGTCATCGCCACTGTCCGCCATGGTTGGTCGTGCACTCGTTACGGTGCTCGCCGGAAACCCTTTCCTCCCTGGATGGATGCGGCGTGTCGTGCTGAGCTCATCCGTAGGTCGGGCGTCGCCGGAGACCCCCTGTGGCGCCGGCAATCGCTGACGAGGTCGCCGGCCTCACCTCTGCCTCTGATCGCTGCGGGGAGGAAGAAGGAGACAGGGGAGGAGAGAGGAAAGTGATGTGGGGCCCGGCTGTCGGCGGCTGCGGGCTGGCCACGTCGGATAAGTGGACACGCCCCGGCGTGTTTCTGCTTTCCCCGCGGGAAGGCGTATTCAGCCTAAATGCGCGACCAGCCGCACTGCTTAGGGACCCAACTGTGAATATTTATTTTGCAGATTGGTCCCTGGCAGAAGAAACTCTATATCTTTCCAACCGAGACTCCGATTGAGGTGATTCCAGAGCCCACGTCTTCGTCTCATCGAGCCCGCCATGTTGGTACCATTTTCATTATGTGTTCACATAGTGAAAATGACCATTCTGTCCTTGCCGTAAACAGCCCTTCCGAGAGAGAACTGTTCCGGCAATCGTCTTTGCGGACTCTCCGCACTTCTCTCCGGTGGATCCTTCATCCCCAGGCAAGCCACGACAGCCACTTGCATGATGGACTTGCAGTAGCTATGGTTTCCTATTTGAATAACTATTTATTATGTGCGTGTTAATATTTATATGCTTTATGTGACCTGCTAGTTATCAAATATTCATTGGTATCACTATGCTCATGATTATTACTTGCAGTAGTTCAACTAGGATGATGACATGTTTGCATGCTTTGTCGTCATCTGTTATGAATATATTGATGTTGTTCATACTCACCAGGCTCGTCTGCATTTAGCTGGTCATATGCCTGCATGCTGTTGAGGTTATGATCCCGTTATTATGCTGTCCATTCCTGCTAGGGTTGTACCATGCTCATGTGCATTACGGTTTCATCATGTTATCATGACTCAGCACATTATCATTCAAATTTTAACCGGATGTTAATCGAACTCGAACACCTGTTGGCTGAGTCATAGTGGGTGCCGAATCGAGCTCACCAGTGCAACCACACTTGCTGGGATGGGGCAGCCCTAATCCGGTATATTGTCATGCCTCTCGCCGGTGCCTCCAACCAGGGAAGGTTATGCGGCAGCGCTACCCTGATCACGTAGGCGGCAGAAGCCTTGTGAACCCAGGTTTGGTTTTGCGCGCGGTCCCTGTTTGGGACAGTTTTGTTTGGCCATGACGATGGCAGGTGTCGGAAGGACACAGGGTCACCCATGACATAGCCCAAAGGGGAGTTTGTCGGAGTGGCCGGGAGAGTGCCATGCAATAGATTGGGTTTTGTCGGAACGTCGTTGGTCCACCCGAATGGGAGCATGAGGCCATGAGTTCCGTGGTGTGGGTACAATGTACTAACCTCTGCAGAGTGTATATAATCTATCGATAGCCGCGTCCTCGGATATGGGCACAGTTCGTAATAGGACACACTATGGGTCAACAGAATAATAAACCTGCTAATAACAACCCAGTTCGGTGAGAGAGAAGTTGGTTGATCTTTATGTGATCACGAGAGGATCACCACGGTATCGAGGATACCGATGTTGGTTAATCGTGATCACGAGAGGATCACCGTGGTATCATGGATACCGGATTCGATGGATAGTGTTATGTGATGATCTCGGGTAACGATCAAGCTCCTTATGATCATGTTATCACAGCGGTATTGTAATATCAAGTTTGGTTGGTCCCGAGGTTATCGTGTGGCGCACTCGATGGTAAGTCTTGCATACGGTGGTTACGAGGTAACCCCAGATCAGAGTAAGCTGCATCATGATAAGTCTTAACCTGTTGCATGTAGTGACATCATACTCATATGTCATGCTATGTCATATTGTTCTAGCATCATCGTTACTACACCTGTTTAACCTGTTAATGCCATGCCGTTGCTTGTCTTGAATGCGTTGGTTGCTGTGAGCTTGCGAGTACATTCAAAGTACTCACCTGGCGTGTCATGCCAGTTTGCAGGTCATGCCATGATTGCTTGCTTGTCGAGGATTCTGTGTTTGCGAGCTAGGATACGCGTTCCAGCCAGAGTCCCTGCGGAGTGGAGTCCATCACCGTTATTACGCTTCCTCAGGTTGATCCACTGTTAGCATAGAGCTACTCTAGACAGGCATGGTTTTGCCGTGCCGTTGTAATTCTTGTACCCTTGTAACCCTATCGATAGTAATAAAGAGCTGATTTGTTCTATGCCAACAGTGCCGTATTCCAGTGGACTTGTCCCAGGGACTGGAATACGGGGTGTTCCGGTTTCCTCTGAGCCGGGGTGCCACACGTGGTCGGGTTTTGAGTCTTACTCAACTTCATACCTTACAACTCAGGCAAGAACTCTTTCTTTGACTGATCCATTTTGAACTCCTTCAAAATCTTATCAAGGTATGTACTCATCGAAAGTCTTATCAAGCGTCTTGATCTATCTCTATAGATCTTGATGTCCAATATGTAAGTAGCTTCACCGAGGTCTTTCTTTGAAAAACTCCTTTCAAACACTCCTTTATGCTTTCCAAAAAAAATTCTACATCATTTCTGATCAACAATATGTCATTCACATATACTTATCAGAAAGGCTGTAGTGCTCCCACTCACTTTCTTGTAAATACATGCTTCACCGCAAGTCTGTATAAAACTATATGCTTTGATCAAATCATCAAAGCGTATATTCCAACTCCGAGATGCTTGCACCAGTCCATAGATGGATTGCTGGAGCTTGCACACTTTATTAGCACCTTTAGGATTGACAAAACCTTCTGGTTGCATCATATACAACTCTTCTTTAATAAATCCATTAAGGAATGCAGTTTTGACGTCCATTTGCCAGATTTCATAATCATAAAATGCGGCAATTGCTAACATGATTCGGACAGACTTAAGCATCGCTACGGGTGAGAAGGCCTCATCGTAGTCAACTCCTTGAACTTGTCGAAAACCTTTTGCGACAAGTCGAGCTTTGTAGACAGTAACATTACCATCAGCGTCAGTCTTCTTCTTGAAGATCCATTTATTCTCAATGGCTTGCCGATCATCGGGCAAGTCAACCAAAGTCCATACTTTGTTCTCATACATGGATCCCATCTCAGATTTCATGGCTTCAAGCCATTTTGCGGAATCTGGGCTCATCATCGCTTCCTCATAGTTCGTAGGTTCGTCATGTACATGACCTCCAGAACAGGATTACCGTACCACTCTGGTGCGGAACGTGTTCTGGTTGACCTACGAGGTTCGGTAGTAACTTGATCTGAAGTTTCATGATCATTATCATTAGCTTCCTCTCTAGTTGGTGTAGGCATCACGGGAACAGATTTCTCTGATGAGCTACTTTCCAAATTGAGAGAAGGTACAATTACCTCATCAACTTCTACTTTCCTCCCACTCACTTCTTTCGAGAGAAACTCCTTCTCTAGAAAGGATCCATTCTTAGCAACAAAGATTTTGCCTTCGGATCTGTGATAGAACGTGTACCCAACAGTTTCTTTTGGGTATCCTATGAAGACGCATTTCTCCGATTTGGGTTCGAGCTTATCAGGCTGAAGCTTTTTCACATAAGCATCGCAACCCCAAACTTTAAGAAAAGACAGCTTAGGTTTCTTGCCAAACCACAGTTCATACGGTGTCGTCTCAACGGATTTAGACGGTGCCCTATTTAACGTGAATGCGGCTGTCTCTAATACATAACCCCAAAACGATAGTGGTAAATCGGTAGGAGACATCATAGATCCCACCATATCCAATAAAGTACGGTTACGATGTTCGGACGCACCATTACGCTGTGGTGTTCCAGGTGGCGTGAGTTGTGAAACTATTCCACATTGTTTTAAATGAAGGCCAAACTCGTAACTCAAATATTCGCCTCCGCGATCAGATCATAGAAACTTTATTTTCTTGTTACGATGATTCTCCACTTCACTCTGAAATTCTTTGAACTTTTCAAATGTTTCAGACTTGTGTTTCATCAAGTAGATATACCCATATCTGCTCAAATAATCTATGAAGGTTAGAAAATAACGATACCCGCCGCGAGCCTCAACACTCATCGGACCACATACATCGGTATGTATTATTTCCAATAAGTCAGTGGCTCGCTCCATTGTTCCGGAGAGCGGAGTCTTAGTCATCTTGCCCACGAGGCATGGTTCGCAAGTATCAAATGATTCATAATCAAGTGATTCCAAAAGTCCATCCGCATGGAGTTTCTTCATGCGCTTTACACCAATATGACCCAAACGGCAGTGCCACAAATATGTTGCACTATCATTATCAACCTTGCATCTTTTGGCATCAATATTATGAATATGTGTATCATTACGATCGAGATTCAATAAACCATTCACATTGGGTGTATGACCATAGAAGGTTTTATTCATGTAAACAGAACAACAATTATTCTCTGACTTAAATGAATAACCGTATTGCAATAAACATGATCAAATCATATTTATGCTCAACGCAAACACCAAATAACATTTATTTAGGTTCAACACTAATCCTGAAGGTAGAGGGAGTGTGCGATGGTGATCTTATTAACCTTGGAATCACTTCCAACACACATCGTCACCTCGCCCTTAACTAGTCTCTGTTCATTTTACAACTCCTGTTTTGAGTTACTAATCCTAGCAACCGAACCGGTATCAAATACCTTGGGGTTACTATGAACACTAGTAAAGTACACATCAATAACATGTATATCAAATATACCTTTGTTCACTTTTCCATCCTTCTTACCTGCCAAGTATTTGGGGTAGTTCCGCTTCCAGTGACCATTCCCTTTGCAGTAGAAGCACTCAGTTTCAGGCTTAGGTCCAGACTTGGGCTTCTTCCCGGGAGTGGCAACTTGCTTGCCATTCTTCTTGAAGTTCCCTTTCTTTTCCCTTGCCCCTTTTCTTGAAACTAGTGGTCTTGTTAACCACCAACACTTGATGCTCTTTCTTGATTTCTACCTTTGCCGATTTCAGCATTGCGAAGAGCTCGAGAATCTTTTCGGTTATCCCTTGCACATTATAGTTCATCACGAAGTTCTAGTAGCTTGGTGATAGTGACTAGAGAACTTCTGTCAATCACTATCTTATCTAGAAGATTAACTCCCACTTGATTCAAGTGATTGTAGTACCCAGACATTCTGAGCACATGCTTACTGGTTGAGCTATTCTCCTCCATCTTGTAGGCAAAGTACTTGTCAGAGGTCTCATACCTCTCGACACGAGCATGAGACTGAAATACCAATTTCATCTCTTGGAACATCTCATATGCTCCGTGGCGTTCAAAACATTTTTGAAGTCCCGGTTCTAAGCCGTAAAGCATGGCGCGCTAAACTATCAAGTAGTCATCATTTTGAGCTTGCCAAACGTTCATAATGTCTGCATCTGCTCCTGCAATAGGTCCGTCACCTAGCGGTGCATCAAGGACATAATTCTTCTGTGCAGCAATGAGGATAATCCTCAGATCACGGACCTAGTCCGCATCATTGCTACTATCATCTTTCAACTTAGTTTTCTCTAGGAACATATCAAAAACATAGGGGAGCTACAATGCGAGCTATTGATCTAAAACATAGATATGCAAATACTATCAGGACTAAGTTCATGATAAATTAAGTTCAATTAATCATATTACTTAAAAACTCCCACTTAGATAGACATCCCTCGAGTCATCTAAATGATCACGTGATCCAAATCAACTAAACCATGTCCGATCATCACGTGAGATGGAGTAGTTTTCAATGGTGAACATCTCTATGTTGATCATATCTACTATATGATTCACGTTCGACCTTTCGGTCTCCAGTGTTCCGAGGCCATGTCTGTACATGCTAGGCTCGCCAAGTTTAACCCGAGTATTCCGCATGTGCAAAACTGTCTTGCACCTGTTGTATGTGAACGTAGAGCTTATCACACCCGATCATCACGTGGTGTCTCAGCACGACGAACTGTCGCAACGGTGCATACTCAGGGAGAACACTTATACCTTGAAATTTTAGTGAGGGGTCATCTTATAATGCTACCGCCGTACTAAGCAAAATAAGATGCATAAAAGATAAACATCACATGCAATCAATATATGTGACATGATATGGCCATCATCATCTTGTGCCTTTGATCTCCATCTCCAAAGCACCGTCATGATCTCCATCGTCACCGGCTTGACACCTTGATCTCCATCGTAGCGTCGTTTTTGTCTCGCCAACTATTGCTTCTACAACTATCGCTAACGCATAGTGATAAAGTAAAGCAATTACATGGCGTTTGCATTTCGTACAATAAAGCGACAACCATAAGGCTCCTGCCAGTTGCCGATAACTTTTACAAAACATGATCATCTCATACAACAACGTATATCACATCATGTCTTGACCATATCACATCACAACATGCCCTGCAAAAACAAGTTAGACGTCCTCTACTTTGTTGTTGCAAGTTTTACGTGGCTGCTA
Source organism: Thinopyrum elongatum (assembly GCA_011799875.1). NCBI lineage: Eukaryota > Viridiplantae > Streptophyta > Magnoliopsida > Poales > Poaceae > Thinopyrum > Thinopyrum elongatum. Next base: position 642,239,364 of record CM022303.1, on the reverse strand, counting down.
CGGGCTTCTAGGAAGAACCGTTCTTACCTACGCATCAAAACCACAATGGTGTTTCGTCAAGTTTGTTGTTTTAACCTTCAACAAGGACCGGCCATAGTCAAATTCGATTCAACTAAACTTAGAGAAACAGACACCCGCCAGCCACCTTTATGCAAAACTAGTTGCATGTCTGTCGGTGGAACCGGTCTCATGAACGTGGTCATGTAAGGTTAGTCCAGGCCGCTTCATCCAACAATACCGCCGAATCAAAATAAGACGTTGGTGGTAAGCAGTATGACTATCACCGCCCACAACTCTTTGTGTTCTACTCGTGCATATCATCTACGCATAGACCTGGCTCGGATGCCACTATTGGGGAACGTAGCATGCAATTTCAAAAATTTCCTACGCTCATGCAAGATCTATCTAGGAGATGCATAGCAACGAGAGGGGGAGAGTGTGTCCACGTACCCTCGTAGACCGAAAGCGTAAGCGTTTGTTTAACGCGGTTGATGTAGTCTAACGTCTTCTCGTTCTGACCAATCAAGTACCGAACGTACGGCACCTCCGAGTTCTACACACGTTCAGCTCGATGATGTCCCTCGAACTCTTGATCCAGCAAAGTGTCGAGGGAGAGTTCCGTCAGCACGACGGCGTGGTGATGGTGATGGTGAAGTGATCCGCGCAGGGCTTCGCCTAAGCACTACGTGAATATGACCGGAGGAGTAAACCATGGAGGGGGGCGCCGCACATGGCTTGGAACAATTGATGTGTGTTAGAGGCGCCCCCACCCCCGTATATAAAGGAGGGAGAGGGGAGGAGGCCGGCCCTAGGTGCGCCCCAAGTAGGAGGAGTCCTACTTGGGCTCCTAGTAGGATTCGGCCCCCCTTCCTTTTATCGGAGGGGGAAAGGGGGAAGGAGAGAGAGAGAGGGAGAAGGAAAAGGGGGGCGCCGCGACCTCCCCTAGTCCAATTCGGACTCCTCCCTTGTGGGGGGCGCGCCACCCCTATGTGGGCTGGTGTGCCTCCCTCCTATGGCCCATATGGCCCATATCTTCCCCCGGGGGGGTTCCGGTAACCCCCCGGTACTCCGATATGTACCCGATACACTCCGGAACACTTCCGATGTCCGAATACTATCATCCAAATATCAATCTTTATCTCTCGACCATTTCGAGACTCCTCGTCATGTCCGTGATCTCATTCGGGACTCCGAACAACATTCAGTCACCAAATCACATAACTCATATAATACAAATCGTCATCGAACGTTAAGCGTACGGACCCTACGGGTTCGAGAACTATGTAGACATGACCGAGACACCTCTCTGGTCAATAACCAATAGCGGAACCTGGATGCTCATATTGGCTCCCACATATTCTACGAAGATCTTTATCGGTCGTACCGCAATGACAACATACGTTGTTCCCTTTGTCATCGGTATGTTACTTGCCCGAGATTCGATCGTCGGTATCCTCATACCTAGTTCAATCTCGTTACCGGCAAGTCTCTTTACTCGTTCAGTAATACAACATCCCGCAACTAACTCATTAGTCACATTGCTTGCAAGGCTTTTTGTGATGTGCATTACCGAGAGGGCCTAGAGATACCTCTCCGATACTCGGAGTGACAAATCTTAATCTTGATCTATGCCAACCCAACAAACACCTTCGGAGATACCTGTAGAGCATCTTTATGATCACCCAGTTACGTTGTGACGTTTGATAGCACACAAGGTATTCCTCTGGTATTCGGGAGTTGCATAATCTCATAGTCAAAGGAATATGTATAAGTCATGAAGAAAGCAATAGCAATAAAACATAACGATCATTATGCTAAGCTAACAGATGGGTCATGTCCATCACATCATTCTCCTAATGATGTGATCCCGTTCATCAAATGACAACACATGTCTATGGTTAGGAAACGTAACCATCTTTGATTAACGAGCTAGTCTAGTAGAGGCTTACTAGGGACACGGTGTTTTGTCTATGTATCCACACATGTATCAAGTTTCCGGTTAATACAATTCTAGCATGAATAATAAACATTTATCATGATATAAGGAAATATAAAATAACAACTTTATTATTGCCTCTAGGGCATATTTCCTTCAACTGTTATCTAAAACCAAGTATCCAGGTGCCCACAATCAACCACACAGTTGTCTAAAATCATGTAATCAGTTGCCCACAATCAACCATACTGTTGTCTAAAATCATGTGTCTAGTTGCGCACAATCAACCATACAGTTGTCTAAAACCATGTGTCCAGTTGCCGTATCCTCATAAACAGAAACATTACCAAGACCATAATTTGGCTAATATGTAAAGGTTTTAGATACCTTTCAAGTTTGTGTCATTGAGATGCATCAATAATTTATCTCCTTGGGGTGGGATCCCTTGGTACGATCGAAAATACTTGGCGGATTCTGCTCCTCTTGTTGTCTGAGGAGATGGGATCCGGCTTGATGTCAAAGGGAGCTATGGAAGCTGAGGGGCCCTGAGAATGCCCCCTTGTCGTTCGGTTTGGAAGATTTCGGACGTACGGACTTGTTCAAACAAATTAGGTGACCGTCATTGGATGGTTAAAGGTGTCTAGAGAGGCCGATCCCGACATTTGGTGTGATTGGGTGTCCTTATGGTAGGTGACTTAGAGGTGAAGCTAGTCAATTGGTAGTCATGGTAACCAACTTAGAAGGATCCTCTGCTGATAAGTAGTCATACTAGGGGAAAAAGAAGTTGCTTTTCTATAGCACTAATGTTGCCTCTGTAGCACATAAAGTAGCTCGAGAGAAAAAATTAATGAAGTATGCTCATATGGGATCTAGTTTTGAAGAACTCGTCACGAGAAACACAAGGGTGAAAACATATCTGAATTTTGACACTCGAATCAAAATTTATAACTTTTAAAAGTTTTTGATCCCCTAATAAATGCAGGTGGGATAGATAGCATGAGCACATAGGCCCTGACGCTTTCCTTTTTGATGCAATTGAAGAGGACCTGATGCTTTCGTTTCTTTAAAAGGGAAGTGTGCTCAATCTGATGAACGAGCGCACGGGCGCTGTCTAGCTAGGTCCATTACTTAATGCCCTTCAGCGAGAGTTCATGCACGGCTCGCTTAATATGAGAAACAGTCGGCACACATGCACTATAGCAATCAGTTCACTGTAGTGGACCGTTTTGTTGCCAAAAAAAGTGAACCATTTTACTGTAGCGAACAGTTTCTTTTGTCGGTTTTGCACTTATTTTTCTTCCTGTATTTTTTAACTTTTTTCACCTTTGTTTTTTCTATAGTTTTTGGACTATAATTTTTTAATATACGGTGAATATTTTACGAAATACACATTGAACATATTTTAATATACAGCAAACTTTATTAGCACAGTGGACTTTTTTTAAATACACATTAAACATTTTTAAAAATTACGCTGAACAATTTCTTAGTATAGGACAAATTTGTTATAATTTGTGATGAACCTTTTTAATATACAGTGAATATTTGCTTAATATGCGATGAACATTTTCATAGTACACACAGAACTTTTTGCATAACTAGAGGACACGCCACGCGTTGCTGCAGAAATTGATTGATGAAAAATTGGATTGATAAACATGAGAATCAAAATTTAAAATATATGCCTTATTAAATTTAATTATGTGTAGTTGTAACAATATTTATCAATGTTAATATAAGTAGAATATAATTAAATAAAAATATTTTTATTGAGGGAAAAGCCATCATGGCAGTTTATATTTCATGTGAAAAAAGGGCTACATCGTTTGAAAGTACATCGAGCAAAAAGTCAAGAGCCTCATTCCAAACAATTGTTAGTGAGGGCTCCAACTTTGTAGCCAACAAATCTGCCGCCATATTGGCCTCCCTAGGACAATGATGAAAACTAATAGAAGTAAAATTACGACAAAGAAAGTAACATTCCTCATATATTGCTGCTGTTGGGCCAAGAGAGTTTCCGCCGCTGTTCATGATTTCGATCACCTCCATACAGTCAGCTTTGATCTCCAGCTTGTTGCAACCAGCATTACTTGCCAGTATGAGTCCATCCTTCAATCCCCGAGCTTCAGCCGTCGCTGCATCCTCTACAAAGGGGATATTGCTGCATGAAGCCGCAATGAAAGCACCATATTCATCTCGGATAATAGCACCCGAACCCCCTGTACCGCTGTCTACATCAAAGGATGCATCAACGTTGAGTTTGACAAAACTGCTCAGCGGTCTCTTCCATCCATGTCTTCTGATCTGGCCTGTACCCATCTGTTTTGCTCGCGCAAATTTTTTGGTTAGAATTGCAATAGCTTGTGCAGAACTTGCGCGCTCTTGTAACGTTTCCCCATGAGTAAATCTCCTCCTTTCCCACCATATGTACCACACACCCACTGCTATCAAATCCTTCCTGTTAACATCAGGTAGCGATGAAATATTGGTGCACGGCATTAGCAACAGGTCACCAAGGACCAAAGCACCTTCCCTCTCAGTATTGCACAGCTCAAAAATTGTGTGAGCCATACCCAATTTTTCCCATATGAGTGGGACACGCGGGCATTTAAAGAAGACGTGATGTATACTTTCACAATCTGTAGAGCAAATTGGGCATTGCGAACTGGTAGTCATGTGCCTGTTCGCAAGGATGCCACGGCAAGGAATCGCACCATACAGCGCCCTCCATAGGTGAATCTTAACTTTGGTCGGCACTCGAAGTTTCCAAAGAATCCTCCAAATTGGACTAGTACTTGAGAACAACATCGAGTTTGTTTGCCTCAACTTTCTTCCATGTTGGTAATCCCACTCCATATGATAAGCAGTTTTGACTGAAAAAATCCACTTCTTTCGTAGTGCCATGAAACAAAATCCTCCATCATCCCCATAGCTAAGGGAATGTTTCGAATTCTTTGCGCGTCAATAGGCCAAAAAATATCTCTGATGAGCTGCTCATCCCACTGTCTTTCATCTATATTGATTAACTCAGAGACCCTAGTAATGACTATATTACCTCTCGGGGTCATCACCTTCCTGCTTGGGCTACTAGGAACCCAGGGATCATCCCATATGCTAATTTGTGTGCCATCCCCTACTCTCCAAATATGGCCTCTCTTGAAAGTTTGAATACCACTCCACAAACTTTTCCACGTATAGGAGCTACCTTTCTTGAGAGGACAATTTAGGAGGTCACCATCAGCAAAGTATTTTGCTTTTAGAATTCTTGCACATAAAGAATCTGGCTCTGCCAAAAGTCTCCAGCATTGTTTAGCAAGTAAAGCCATATTAAAATAGTGCAAATCTCGGAAACTCATACCTCCTTTGCTCTTTGGGACACACATTTTCCACCATGCAAACCAATGCATATGCTTCTTCACATCCTCATAACCCCACCAGTATTGAGACATAGCAGTAGTTATGCCATTACATACTTGTTTGGGTAATTTGAATACTGACATGGCATATGATGGTATGGCTTGAACAATGGCCTTTAATAATATTTCCTTTCCTCCAAAAGAGAGCATTTTTTTCCTTCCAGCCTCTAATTATTTTCAGAACTCTATCCACCAAGTGCTGAAAACAGTCAGATCTGTCCACCCCAATTATGGGGGGTAGACCCAAATACTTATCTGCAATTGCCTCCACCATAATATTCACGGTTGCGCAAACTTCAGCCCTCACCTCCACAGGGGTACACGGACTGAAAAAGATACTTGATTTTGCCTCACTCACCAGTTGGCCCGAAGCTGCACAATAATCATCTAGTTCACGGCGAAGGCTAGTGGCGTTGGAGACGTCCGCTCTCATTAGGATGAGAGAATCATCAGCGAACAGGAGATGGGATACCGCTGGTGCATCCCTGCATACTTTAACGCCCACCAAATTGCTCGTTTCCTCCTCATGGACAAGTAAGCTTGAGAGTCCTTCCGCACATAGTAAAAACAAATATGGTAAAAGCGGGTCTCCCTGTCAAAGACCCTAAATAAAAATATTTTTAAATATTGTGGTGGGTCTTTTTCCATGCATTATTCCATGTTGAGATGAGCCTTATCCTATTCATAATTATATGGTGAGGTGGCATGCTTGTAGGTTGATATAAATTAGTTTTTTTTAGGGGTTGATATAAATTAGTTAATGAGGATGACTTTGTTAGGTACAATATAATGATAAAAAAGAAAAATAGAAAAAGAAAAGGAAAAGGAAAATCAGAAGAAAAAACAAAAGAAACAGCGAACCCTACGTGTGCCGGCCCAACTAACAGACGCTCTCAGCCGCCGGAAGATTGACCTGAGGCAACAGAGGCCCCCAAACCGGCAAGTTGCCCACACATGCGTACATGGGCCGAGCCCAATATTGGTGCGGTTGTTTTTCATTAGTTTTTGCTTTGTCTCAGAAAAAAATTAATTTTTTCTGGCGGTATTTTTTCTTACGCTGTTTTCTTGGGGTGAACCTGTTTTCCTGGTTCAATGTTTTTTATTAAATTTTGGGTTTTAAAAGAAACATAAAGATTTTTTTAAATACGGATAAATTTTTTAGTTACATGTGTATGAAAACTTAAAAATATCATGAACACTTTTATGAAAGGCCCGAGCATCATCTAAATTTACAAACTTTATCAAAAAAATTGGACACTTATTTTAATTACATGAACATTTAAAAGAAGTATGAACACTTTTTGGTATTACATGAACATTGGTTTTTAATGCACGAACTAGTTACATCAGTATTTTAAAAAATCGATACATGAAATTTTTGTTCAAACATGTGAACTCTTTTTCCAAGGCACATGATCATTTTTTTTAGATACATGGACACTATTTTGCTTACCCTTTTATAAAAGGACAGTGCTAACTTCCGGACGTCCTGATTTTAGCGATAAATCCGGACGAATCGTTCCTCCTCGTGATCGCTATCATCGCATGCTCGATTCCACCGAATTTTTTTGCTTCTCTCGAAAACTGTATACGCCAATAGTAAATCGCTAGCAGTTTTTCTGATTTTTTGCTACACAATATGAAAAGAAAAGAAAAGTGCTAGAAAGGGGACTTGAACCCAAGTCTATTCATTAGGCATTGAGCCCAATAACCAACTAAGCCACCTTTAGTTGTTGTTTATTGTATATAAACAAGGTTATTTGAACCTTTCTTTTTTCTGTCATATCAGCAATAATAATATTTTTTGCTTGGTAACTTTGGCATCACCAGCGTGATAACTATGACATGAGCAACATGATAACTATACTATGATAAGCCTGATAACTACATTATGAGAAGGTTAATGACTATATCATGAGAAGCATGATAACTTTAGCATGGTGCAGTGGTAACTTCACACTGGGGGATGTTTCGACAAAAAAAATTCCTGGATGAAAGTTACCATGGTGTTTAAACTTAAGATATTAGGTCTGTGGTCCGTAAAATTACCATAAATTTACATGGAAATTGCGGGAGAAGTATGTTTCAACATTTTTTTCTTGAAGTCAAAGTTACCATGGTGGTTGACACTAGTAGAAAACAAGGCTTTGGTTCGGGCCAGCCCAGCCCATTAGTCCCGGTTCAGTCACGAACCGGGGCCCATGGGGGGCATACGTCCCGGTTCATGCGCCCAGGGGGCCGGCCGGGGCCTCGTGGGCATTGGTCCCGGTTCGTCTGGACCCATTTGTCCCGGTTCCTGGCACGAACCGGGACCAATGGGCCTCGCTCCTGGCCCACATCCATTGGTCCCGGTTCGTGGCTTGAACCGGGACAGAAGGGGGGCCTTTAGTCCCGGTTCCACGCACGAACCGGGACCAATGAGGTGGCTATATATACCCCATCGCCAGCGAGCAGAGCACTCCACACTGCTCTGTTTTTTCTGGCCGGCGAGGGGAGAGCTTTGTGGTGCTCTAGCTCACCTCCTATGCACATGAGGTGTTTGATGAAATGCCCGAGCCATACTAGTTAAGCTTTCTCCTCTCGAAGCTCGACCTTCAAGCTCCATTTTCCTCAAGATTTGTCTAGGTTTAGCGGTCCGTCACGTCCCGTCCCCGTCTTCACCGCCGTCGATCGCCCGCGCCGATCTCGTCACCGGCATAACCGTGGTGAGCTTCTTGTTCTTATCTTCTTTCTAAAAGAAAAAAATTCTTACTTGTATGATTTAGATAGATACTTGTCTAATTTTCTTACTTTTATTATTGTTTGTTATTATATAGTGCGATGGTTTTGGTATCCGCCCCCGTCGGCCCTCGTCCTGTCTATGATTCGGATGTGGTATATATTATATTTTATAACTATTTGGTTCATTTATTGTTTATGACAATTATGCCGACCAACGTGACATAGATTTTTTTATCTAGGAGGTATGTGAACCGGAAATTCCAACCGACCCTATTGTCGAGAGGTTAAATTTAGTTGAAGAAGAAAACAATTACTTGAAGGAAAAATTGAAAAAATTTGAGGAGGAGAAGATGATATTGGAGTTGCATGTTGTGGATGTCGTCGATGATCACAAGATCAAGATGGATGCAATGCGCTTCAAGATTAGAAAGTATAGAAAATATGTCATTCATACCGAGGCTTGGTATCATTATGCCGTTGGATCAATTGTTACCTTGGTTGCGATTATGATCGCATTTGTTGTTGCATTGAAATGTTTTACATAGTTTCAATGTATGGTTTAATTAGATGCTCTGGAGAGCTATATGTTGTTCAATGAGAACTATGTATGTACTTTGGTTTTAATGTGATGATGAACTTCTATTAATTTGGTCACTTATCTATTCATGATGTTTTGTAATGGTTTTTTACACACTTAATTATATATAATGCACGCAGATGAACCGGCAATGGATGTACGGTGACAGACGCACCTCCGAGTACATTAAGGGCGTGCATAATTTTCTCGAAGTGGCTGAGGCAAACAAGCAGAATGGTTTTATCTGTTGTCCATGCCCTATATGTGGGAATACGAAGTCTTACTCTGACCGTAAAATCCTTCACACCCATCTGCTTGAGAAGGGTTTCATGCCACACTATAATGTTTGGACCAGGCACGGAGAAATAGGGGTTATGATGGAAGACAGCGAAGAAGAAGAGGACGATGACAACTATGTGCCCCCTGAATACGGTGATGCTGCAACGGGGGAAGCTGAAGATCAAGAGGAACCAGATGATGTGTCCAATGATGATCTCCGCCGGGTCATTGTTGATGCAAGGAGACAGTGCGAAAGTGAAAAGGAGAAGCTGAAATTCGATCGCATGTTAGAGGATCACCAAAAAGGGTTGTACCCCAATTGCGAAGATGGCAACACAAAGCTCGGTACCGTACTGGAATTGCTGCAGTGGAAGGCAGAGAATGCTGTGCCTGACAAAGGATTTGAGAAGCTACTGAAAATATTGAAGAAGAAGCTTCCAAAGGATAACGAATTGCCCGACAGTACGTATGCAGCAAAGATGGTCGTATGCCCTCTAGGATTGGAGGTGCAGAAGATACATGCATGCCCTAATGACTGCATCCTGTACCGCGGTGCGTACAAGGATTTGAACGCATGCCCGGTATGCGGTGCATTGCGGTATAAGATCAGACAAGATGGCCCTGGTGATGTTGATGGTGAGCCCCTCAGGAAGAGGGTTCCTGCCAAGGTGATGTGGTATGCTCCTATAATACCACGGTTGAAACGTCTGTTCAGAAACAAAGAGCATGCCAAGTTGGTGCGATGGCACAGAGAGGACCGTAAGAAAGACGGGAAGTTGAGAGCACCCGCTGACGGGTCGCAGTGGAGAAAAATCGAGAGAAAGTACCGGGCTGAGTTTGCAGGTGACCCAAGGAACGTATGGTTTGGTTTAAGCGCGGATGGCATTAATCCTTTCGGGGAGCAGAGCAGCAATCACAGCACCTGGCCCGTGACTCTATGTATCTATAACCTTCCTCCTTGGCTGTGCATGAAGCGGAAGTTCATTATGATGCCAGTACTCATCCAAGGCCCTAAGCAACCCGGCAACGACATTGATGTGTACCTAAGGCCATTAGTTGAAGAACTTTTACAGCTGTGGAATAGAAACGGTGTACATGTGTGGGATGAGCACAGACAGGAGGAATTTGACCTGCATGCATTGCTGTTTGTAACCATCAATGATTGGCCTGCTCTCAGTAACCTTTCAGGATAGACAAACAAGGGATACCACGCATGCACGCACTGTTTAGCTGACACCGAAAGTATATACCTGGACAAATGCAGGAAGAATGTGTACCTGGGGCATCATCGATTTCTTCCGACCAACCATCAATGTCGAAAGAAAGGCAAGCATTTCAAAGGCGAGGCAGATCACCGGAAGAAGCCCGCCATGCGTACCGGTGATCACGTACTTGCTATGGTCAATGATTTACACGTAATCTTTGGAAAGGGTCCCGGCGGACTATCTGTTCCGAATGACGCTGAGGGACGCGCTCCCATGTGGGAGAAGAAATCTATATTTTGGGACCTACCCTACTGGAAAGACCTAGAGGTCCGCTCTTCAATCGACGTGATGCACGTGACAAAGAACCTTTGCGTGAACCTGCTAGGCTTCTTGGGCGTGTATGGAAAGACAAAAGATACACCGGAGGCACGGGAGGACCTACAACGTTGGTACGAAAAAGACGGCATGCCTCCAAAGCAGTATGAAGGTCCTACCAGCTACGCTCTTACCAAAGAAGAGAAGGAAATCTTCTTTGAATGCCTGCTCAGTATGAAGGTCCCGTCTGGCTTCTCGTCGAATATAAAGGGAATAATAAATATGGCAGAGAAAAAGTTCCAGAACCTAAAGTCTCATGACTGCCACGTGATTATGACGCAACTGCTTCCGGTTGCATTGAGGGGGCTTCTACCGAAAAACGTTCGATTAGCCATTGTGAAGCTATGTGCATTCCTCAATGCAATCTCTCAGAAGGTGATCGATCCAGAAATCATACCAAGGCTAAGGAGTGATGTGGCGCAATGTATTGTCAGTTTCGAGCTGGTGTTCCCACCATCCTTCTTCAATATCATGACGCACATCCTAGTTCATCTAGTCGACGAGATTGTCGTTCTGGGCCCTGTATTTCTACACAATATGTTCCCCTTAGAGAGGTTCATGGGAGTCCTAAAGAAATATGTCCGTAACCGCGCTAGGCCAGAAGGAAGCATCTCCATGGGCCATCAAACAGAGGATGTCATTGGGTTTTGTGTTGACTTCATTCCTGACCTTAAGAAGATTGGTCTCCCTCAATCGCGGTATGAGGGGAGACTGACTGGAAAAGGCACGCTAGGAGGGGACTCAATAATATGCAGGGACGGGCATTCTTGGTCTCAAGCACACTACACAGTTCTACAGAACTCTACCTTGGTAACCCCGTATGTCGATGAACACAAGAACATTCTGCGCTCCAAACACCCGGAGCAGTGTGACGACTGGATTACATGTGAACACATCAGGACTTTCGGCAGTTGGTTGGAAACACGTCTCAGAGGTGACAACACTGTTTCTGATGAGTTGTACTCGTTGTCCAGGGGACCATCTTCGACTATATTGACTTACAAAGGATACGAGATAAATGGGAATACATTTTACACGATCGCCCAAGATCAAAAGGGCACCAACCAAAACAGCGGTGTCCGCTTTGATGCAGCAACCAAAAGGGGAAAGGACACATATTATGGTTACATAGTGGACATATGGGAACTTGACTACGGAAATGATTTTAAGGTCCCTTTGTTTAAGTGCAAATGGGTCAATATGTCAGGAGGCGGGGTACAGGTAGACCCACAGTACGGAATGACAACAGTGGATTTGAACATTCTTGGCTACACAGACGGACCATTCGTCCTAGCCAATGATGTGGCACAGGTTTTCTATGTGAAGGACATGTCTACCAAACCGAGAAAAAGAAAAGATAAGGAAGCGAATACATCATACGATGAGCCAAAGCGCCACATAGTTCTTTCAGGAAAAAGTGACATCGTGGGATTGGAGGGCAAGACAGACATGTCTGAAGATTATGAAAAGTTTCATGAAATTCCTCCCTTCAAAGTCAAGGCTGACCCAAGCACCCTGTTAAGAGATGAAGAATATCCATGGTTACGGCACAATAAGCAAAGGACACAAGCGAAGAAAAACTGAAGACTTTCTCTCCACAACTATTATGATGATGCCTTTGATCTAGAATATCACTGCAGTTACATGTGAAGAAATGAAATTCCTTTGTAACAGACGAGTTTCCGTATGAAACCCTGATACTTCGAAAGAGATTGTTCGTTTTGTACACGAACTACATCCAGTTTTTGCCGTAACCTTCTCAACTTTTTAGCACATGCTATGTGGGTGAAATGATGATACCATGCCAACTTTCAACCTTTTCAGAGTTCATTTGAAGTGTTTTTCAATTTCAGGGTCATTTAGCGCAAAAAATCAGTAAATGCATGAAAAACAACAAATGAATTCAGAAAGGGTTGAAAATTGATGATGTGGCTTTGAATGGTGCATTTTGAACACACAAAAACTCTGGAGTTCAAATAAGTTCAAAAAAATGAAATCCCTTAGTAACAGACGAGTTTCCGTATGAAACCCTGATACTTCGAAAGAGATTGTCCGTTTTGTACATGAAGTGCATCCAGTTTTTGCCGTGACCCTCTCAACTTTTTAGCACATGCTATGTGGGTGAAATGATGATACCATGCCAACTTTCAACCTTTTCAGAGTTCATTTGAAGTGCTTTTCAATTTCAGGGTCATTTAGCGCAAAAAATCAGTAAATGCATGAAAAATAACAAATAAAGTCAGAAAGGGTTGAAAATTGATGATGTGGCTTTGAATGGTGAAATTTTGAACACACAAAAAGTCTGGAGTTCAAATAAGTTCAAAAAAATGAAATCCCATTGTAACAGACCAGTTTCCGTATGAAACCTTGATACTTTGAAAGAGATTGTCCGTTTTGTACACGATGTGCATCCAGTTTTTGCCGTAACCCTCTCAACTTTTTAGCACATGCTATGTGGGTGAAATGATGATACCATGCCAACTTTCAACTTTTTCAGAGTTCATTTGAAGTGCTTTTCAATTTCAGGGTCATGTAGCTCAAAAAAATCAGTAAATGCATGAAAAATAACTAATGAAGTCAGAAAGGGTTGAAAATTGATGATGTGGCTTTGAATGGTGCATTTTGAACACACAAAAACTCTGGAGTTCAAATAAGTTCAAAAAAATGTCTTCAGAATTTTTTTGTTCGAAACTTTAATAGCAAACTAAAATAACAAAATCTGTTTTTGATTAAAACAGATATTTCAAATAACCTAAAAACTACCAAATTGAATTAAATGATAAAACACAGTAATATTAAATAGCAGGAAAAACAATCACTCAAAAATCTATTTTTATAGTAAAGTTATTCACAAACTATTGATTCACATAAATTTCAAAAAATTCAAATTTAAACTATTCAAATTGCAAAACTAATGGCACTAACAGAAAGTTTATAATTTTTATTACTTAAAAGCAAAAAGAATCACTGAAAAACAGTAAGTATTTTGTTGTAAGTAGAACCAAAATAAAATAAATAAAGCAAAAAAGAAAACAAAAAATGGAAAAAAATAAAAAAAAATGCCACCTACTGGGCCACCACGGCCTGAATATGACTAGGAACCCAACCATGGGCCAGGATTCAGGCCCGCAGCAGGCCCAGTAGGCCCACAAGCAAGGATTGATAGAGTAGGCCCGAAAGCCTGCAGTTGAGAGGAGCTCGAGAGGGTGGGCGCAGCAGCGCTTATAAACCACTCTCGAGCTCTCTCAACTAGCGAGGTGGGACTAAATATCCCACCGCACCGTGCCAGCGCAAGGCCTTTGGTCCCGGTTGGTAGGACCAACCGGGACAAAAGGGGTGCATTGGTCCCGGTTGGTGGCACCAACCGGGACCAATGCCCCCCTTTGGTCCCGGTTCGTGCCACCAACCGGGACCAAAGGTAAACAGAGACCTTTGGTCCCGGTTGGTGGCAAGAACCGGGACCAAAGGTGGGTATTGTTCCCGGTTTGTGCCACCAACCGGGACCAAAGGTTGTGGTATATAAGGCCACACTTAGAAATTTTTCCCCAAATCTCCCATTATCTCCCACGACGGCCGAACCATAGCACGACGCCGCCAGGCTGCTGCGCCGGAGATCGCCGTCGCCTCGGCGTCGCCGAGCCCTGCCCCGACGCCGTCCCCGCTCCCTGCAACACTGTGAGCCGCGCCTCGCCGTTCCCCTCCTCTCCTCCTCCCCCCCGCGCCCCAATGCCGCCGCCCACCCCGACGCCGATGCCGCCCGCGCTCCGGCCGCTCCGACAACCACCCCTGTTTTTTTTCTTTTTTTTCCTTTGTTCAAGTTGAATTATGTAATGGAGATTATTGGAGATTATGTAATGCTCTATATATGCTATGTATATGCTCTTTTTGAAATTTTAGGTATATGCTCTGTATATGCTCTTTTTTGCATTTTTAGAAAAATATTGGAGATTATGTAATGCTCACAAAAAAGTCTATTTTTTGTTCATAAGAATTTTATGTATGTATGTTCATATGCAAAAGTTACATTTAAGAAAAAAAGAAAATGTATGTATATTCATATGCAAAGAATATGCAAAAGTTAGAATTTTTTATGTTCATAGATTTTTTTTGGTGATATTGTAGAATATGAACCGTTTGAATATGGATGGATGGATGGATGAACATTTTGTTAGATAATTTTTTCTGTAGTATATATATGAAAACTTGGTCAAAAATTTTTGTAGTAGATGATGATGATGATATGAAAACTTGGTCAATTTTTTTTGTAATAGATGATGATGATGATATATGAAAACTTGGTCAATTTTTTCTGTTGTAATTTTGTTCATGAATGTTTTCTATTAAAACTCATATTAAGTTTGTTCGATGAATGTTTCATGTGGAGAGAGGGAGTAAAAACTCATCAGACATGAGGGGGGAGGAGTCCCCCTCCGGTTCATCTGTCCAAACATTCCCGGATGTTATCCCCCTTCACCTATATATCGTGTAGTGCCGCGTTAGAACACCCCTAACTCTCTCGGGAATTCAACATATATTCAAAATTTACCAAGTTACTAAGTTACTAAGTTAAAATGTTCATATATTCAAAATGAGTTAAAAGAATCATACATTCAAAATTTACTCCCGGTCCGCTAGCCCGACCAACTCTCGAGGCCACCCAAACCCTAGAAGAAAGAGCATTTTTGATCTCCTACCCCCTCCCGCCCCTACCCGATAAACTCTCGAGGCCACCCAAACCCCCAAGAAGAAAACTCCGGTAACTTCGACATGAGGGGGGACGTCGATCAACCCCCTCTCGCCCGACCAACTCTCGAGTCCACCTAAACCCTGAAAGTATAACCCCGGCCCGATCGACATGAGGGGGGGACGTCGGACATGCATGAGAGAGGCGGTCCGCAACTAATCCATTGCTCATATATGCATATGATTCCTTGTTGTGATATTAGCTAGCTAGGTCTACGTTTGCACTAATATATCCATCTGTCATGTTTGTATATTAATTGCCATGTTGTAATATTCGCAGAAACTATGGAGCACCGAGACATCGAAGCAGAACAGTTGTTGGGGGACATAATCCTCGGCGGAGGTGATGTCTTGTCGTTTCTCAACGACACCGATGGTCTGGAAGGAGAGGGTGAAGCAGGCTCCGGTGATCGAACAATGGAGGTGGAAGGACATGATTATGATGTCTCCGGTAACGGAATGCCGGTGGAAGAAGGAGACCGTGATGACTGCTCCGGTGAGCGAACGGAGGAAGGAGATGTTGCAAAGTCCGGCGAGGTATATATATTAATTAAGCCTGTGCTGACTAGCTAATTGATGCATTAATTGTTTTGGTATGTACACATATTAATTCTCTTCTTTCTTCTTTTCTAGCCCTCCGGATCGAGCCAAACTTCGGTAACGAGACGAGGCCCGAAGAAAAGGTTGCGCCAGGATGAAAGGTTCACGATCACAACAATCAAGGGTGATGGCCAACCGATTGAACCCAGCCGGACCAAGGAAGCATTTTCTGCTCAGTGAGGGGTTCTTGTTAGGGACATGATCCCGATCAGCATCCACCAATGGAATAAGCCTAAGAGCGAAGACCCTCAAGTGTCTTTTGTCAACGATAGACAGAAAGATGATCTTTGGACCGCGCTGAAGGCAAATTTCACCCTACCGCCAGAGGAGGATCCGGATAAGCCAGTTATAGAGCCATTGGTCAAGGCTCATGCTCTTAAGAAGATGGCAGATCTATTCAGGAGGTGGAAGAATGAGTTGAAATCAATGTTTGTCGACAAAGGGAAGACTCCAGAATTCACCGGCCGATTTGAGAAGATAAGAGATCACTGGCCCGCATTTGTGGCCCACAAGACATCGGAGAAGAGTAAGAAGATGTCAGCGACAAACAAGAAAAATACTGCAAAGAAGGAGTATCACCATCGCACGGGGTCAGGTGGCTACCTCAAAGCCCGGCCGTTGTGGGACAAGGTTGAGAAGGACCTGCTTGATAAAGGGGTCGAACCAGAGACATTGAACTGGCCAGACCGTTCAAAGACTTGGTTCTTCGGGGTTGGGGGAACCTTGGACCCTGAAACAGGGAAGTGCCGTTGGACGAAGGAGCAACTTGAAATACCCGTCAAGAAGCTTCAGAAGTATATCGCCACAGCGCAGCAAGGGACGTTCGTTCCCGACAGAGAGAACGACGAGCTCACACAGGCCCTTGGGAATCCTGAGCACCCAGGACAAACACGAGGCACGGCAGGCTCCGTTGCGTGGAAGGAAGGGTTTCCCAGCGCAGGCGGTTACAAAACCCGGGAGAGGAGGAGGAAAGTGGAGCAGACCGAACTGCAGAAGCTGAATGCAAGGGTACGAGCGCTAGAGGAACAAGCACTAGTTCAGAGGCAGCGACCTGCCGAAGCTACCCCAGAAGCTACCCCGCCATCTCAGTGGAGAAGCAGCGTGGCTTCCACCGAGCTCCTTCAGCAGCCTCACTTCACGGCTCCCAGCTACCCCGTGGATGCTATCACGGAGGCTCAAGATTGCCACCTTATGGCGCAATGGCAGCACCTCAAAGTCAAGGCGGCTTTCGGCTCTGTTGCACCTCCTCAACCCGGCGCAACTTTTCACTGCCTTCCAATTCCAGAAGGCTATGTTGTTGTGATGGTCGATGAAATAACGGAGGGATTTGAGGAGCTCGAGCTTGACCACCCTACCGGTGAACGGGAGACTCAGCTGGGTCTTGCTCTGAAGACTCCATGTCTATGGCGGAAGGAGCTCATCAACCTTCCGAACTGGACGCCTCCGCCTCCTCCTCCGGCGAGTCAGGGCACTCCGCCTCCTCCTCCGCCTCCTCCTCTGGCGAGTGATCAGGGCACTCCGCCTCCTTTTCCGGCTGCTCCGGCGCGTGGCGGCACTCCGCCTCCTTCTCCAGCTGCTCCGGCGCGTGGCGGCACTCCGCCTCCTTCTCCGCCTGCGCCGGCGCTTCCGAGCAGCCCGCCTCCTTCTCCGCCTCGTCAACAACAGCGGAAGATAGCCGCCGCCGCTCCGGCTGCTCCGACGCGTCGTAGCACTCCGCCTCGTAAGCAACGATGGAAGACAGCCGCAGCCGCTCCGGCTGCTCCGGCGTCTAGCAGTACAGCCAGAGCCGGGAGGCAATACAAATTCGGTCCATCTCTCAAGCCTCTAGAGAAGTTACCATACGAGATGACCGAGGAGGAAAACGCGGAGATCTGTCAAGCCCAAGTGAAGGACTTTTTTGCAAAGAAAAATCCACCTCCGGAGGAGAAGATGGATCCGGTGAAATTGAAGCGCACTTTGAAGAACCTGAAGCGACCACCACCACCTCCGCCGGATGACAACCATGTCCATGCTCTGAAAAAGGCAATGGAAGGAGCGCGCCGGTCGGGAACTACTTCAAGTGACAAAAGGTTACAAGAACGAAGAAGTGGGAACAAAATTCCCCAGCTCGGCGAACAGGCAAACCAATCGTGCCCCCCGCTCAAGGTGTCTAGCGATATCGTCACAAATCTACCGGGGATGCTGCCCGGTACCAATCCTGGTGATTACCTGCCCGACGATGCACATTTTGATACAATGGAGGTGGACGAACACAAATACCAGTACGGGAAGCCTCTCGTCAGACCTGGTGATCCTCCTCTAACAACGATGATGCGAAGATTCCATAAGTGGTACATGGACACCTGCAAGTCTGGGAAGGATATTTTGACGCTGAGAGTTAAAGAGGAGCACGACCTCATTGGAATTGATCTGTTGTCTGTTCCATTTGAGGAGTTCTTCCAGTTTTTCAATCAAAAGGAACTCGATAAAATAATCATCACTTGCTACTGTCTGTAAGTACTATACTTCTGTAATTAAGTCTCTATATATAGCTCAGCTCTTTCATTGCATGTATATATAATTATCCTCACTATATTATGCAGATTGAAGATCGTCGAATGCAGAAATGCACAAATCTATGATATTGGGTTCATTAACACAAATCTCATAGATGAATGGACGGTTACATATCATGCGAAAGAAACCGAGGCCAACTTGCTATAATCGTTGCTTAAAAATCAAAACAAAGATAAAATACTCTTTCCTTACAACTTCAAGTGAGTGTTACTGCCTTCTGCATATTCGGTTTCCCTTATTACTCGAGGTTATAGTAATGTAATTGATGAGTTATGCATGCGTGCGCAGCTTTCACTTTATTCTCCTAGAGATTAAGCTTGAGCAGGGACTAGTAACCGTCTTAGACTCAAGACGAAAAGATCCCAAGGAGTATGCGGCCATGACTGAAATGCTCCAGAAGTAAGTTCAATCGATCATTATCGCACCATATCGGCAACTTTGGTCATTTCCTGATATCAAGTAATTATTTTCTTTGTCTCGCAGGGTTTGGAAAGTGTTCACCACAGAAGCTCCGGGACTGCCGGGGGACCTGCGATTTACACACCCGAAAGTAAGTACTACTAGCTAGTTCCGCGCATCTCCCATTGATTCTAGCTAGTTTCATCAATACCATTTATAATGCTTGATTATCAGTTTGATTGACCTTTATTTCTCGTAAAGTGGTTGTGGCAGGAAGGCGGGAATAATTTTTGTGGATACTACATTTGCGAGTACATCTACAACGCGACGACCTCTAAGCGGGGCTACTCTGAAAAACAATATGAAGTGCGTAAGCAATAATATTCACAATTTTATTTTATTACCATCATTTGTGTTGAGTTTCATTCATATATATGTATTGACCCCCTTCTTCAAATTAGATTTGGCAGATGCGGGATGAACTCCTACCACAAGATCGCATAAAAGCAATTCAAGAGGAATTGGCGGGATTCTTTCTTGACCACGTCATCAATCCAGCCGGAGAATACCATGTGGAACTTGACATCAAATGTTAGGGAATATAAGAGATCTTATATTGTATATATGTAGCTAGTAGCGTCGGATAGATATACGAAAACTTGTTGTTCGACCAATCTCTCGGAGAAGGAGGAGATCGATCACTTCTCTCTGTATATGTTCATGACGATCTTGTGTACTTAATGGTTTCCTTCATTTGCTTACTAGCTAGCGTGTCGAGTCCTCTCCATACGTATAGTACGTAGCGTCGACCAAGCACGGAGATAAGAGAGGACACTTCTCTCTAGCTATTAGCTAGCTAACACAATATATGAAACCCCTAAATTAACCCTACAAAACCCCCAAAACCCCAACCCCCCCCCCCCTTCCCTTTCAAAAACAAAAACAAAAACCCCAGCTCCTGAGCTGCTGACACGTGCATGATCTTTGGTCCCGGTTGGTGTTACCAACCGGGACTAAAGGCCCTCCTCTCTGGGCTCGCCGCAGCGGCCACGTGGAGCCCCATCTGTCCCGGTTCGTATAAGAACCGGGACTAAAGGTGTTGGGCTTTAGTCCCGGTTCCCGAACCGAGACAAATGGGCCTTATGAACCGGGACAAATGGGCATTTTTCTACTAGTGTGAACGTAAGTTATGAGGTCCGCGTTGTATAAATGACCATTGATATTTACACAGTAGTTACCGGGGCATATTTCAACAACTTTTTCCCATGGGTAAAAAGTAATCAATGGGTTGTATGTAAGTTATCGGGTGTCTGTTGCGTAAATTACCATGCTATTTACACTTAAGTTATCAGGGTATATTTCTGCAACTTTTTTCGTCTATGGTTAAAAGTTATCAGTGTGTTTATATGTAAGTTATTATCAGGTCTGTTGTGTATAAATTATCATCTTATTTACACATAAATTACCGGGGTATATTTCAACAACTTTTTGTGACCGGATAAAAAAGTTATCCAGTTGTTTGGATGTACATTATCAGGTCTACAATGCATAAATTATCATGATATTAACACAAAAAGTTGCCGGAGGATGTTTCAACAAAAAAATTCTCCGGGTGAAATTTAACATGTCGTTTGTATGTAATTACACATGAGTTATCGAGGGTATGTTTAGAAAAAAATGTAATCTCGGCCCATAATTACCATGGTGTTTATACGTAAATTATCGGATGTATGTTTTAATAAAAAAATCCAGGACAAGAAAGTTATCATGTCTGGGCTAAGTAAGTTATCAGGTCTATTGTACGTATATACCAAGTTATTTATACATGAGTTGCCGGAGGTGTTTTTCAAGAAAAAAAAAATCTCCGGCTCAAAAGTTACCATGTTTCGGCTAAGTAAGTTATCAGCTCTACGCTGCGTATATTACCATGTTATTTACACAAAAATTACCGAAGGTATATTTTACAATAACCTGTATCACAGGGTCAAAAGTTATCATGATATTTGTACGAGAGTTATCAGCTCTGCATGTGTAAATTATCGCGATATTTATAAAGTAGTTACCGGGGGTATGTTTTCAACAGAAAAAAAAATCCGATTTAAAGTTAACACCCTTTTTGTATGTAAGTTGGTAGGTAATCACCCAAGAAACTAGGCACATGGTGTTATAGAAACAAAATAGAAATAAAAAATAAAAGCGGAAGTGTATGAGTGTTAAATATGGATCATTTGACTCCTGAGACGTTCAAAGGTAACCCCTAAAATTATGGCTTTCACCGGTTATTTGGTTCAGTTTTGTAGTGTACCAAACTGATGCTTTTTTTAGGGGTGCCAAACTGATGCTTTATTTTGTGTCAAATTGATACATTATTTTGTGGTCTCTAATTACTGGCTTATAGGTTTAAGTACACAAAATTTCTTATTCTAGACAAGAACGTAGCGTAGACTAGTTGGTCGTTTCGCTTACCAAACAACGAGAGGTCCAGAGCTCGATCCGCTAACGTCCAGTCGGTAGGAAGTTAGCTTTCTCGTTTATAAAAATAAGATATATAAAGCTTGTAAAATGGATACATTTACAAAAGTATACATAAAAAGAGAAAAAGATTGAAATGGTGACTAGTGTTAACATAACATCATTGTGAGAAGGCGAGGCTGGCGAGCACGCCCACACTAGGTTAGGAGGCTGGACCCTACTGAAGAAGTTGGTAGGAAGTTAGCTTTCTCGTTTATAAAAATAAGATATATAAAGCTTGTAAAATGGATACATTTACAAAAATATACATAAAAAGAGAAACAGGTTGAAATGGTGACTAGTGTTAACATAACACCATTGTGTGAAGGCGAGGCTGGCGATCGTTTATAAAAATAAGATATATAAAGCTTGTAAAATGGATACATTTACAAAAGTATACATAAAAAGAGAAAAAGGTTGAAATGGTGACTAGTGTTAACATAACACCATTGTGTGAAGGCCAGGCTGGCGAGCACGCCCACACTAGGTTAGGAGGCTGGACCCCACCGAAGAAGTTGGCTGGTCGCCCGGGATTTTCAGCTAAATATAAATGGGCTGATGTGCTGGATAGGCGAGCACTGAAAATTGGGCACCCTATTCTGTGTTTTGTTGCACAGGCTGCGTGGCCATAGAAGTTGGAAACCTTTTTTTTTAACAGTAGTAGGGTCCCGAAGGACCCCGACTTTTTCATTAGACAGACGTGAGACTACATTTTACACCCGGACCCATAAAAGAAAGAAAATTACAGACCAGTCCTGACATATTACAATAAGCACCCGAGATCACAAAGCAAGATTGCAATTCTGTCCTTGAGGAGGGCTTCAGCACCGAGCCGAGCCCATCGTCGCCGGGCTCGATGAGTTGGCATCGGCTCCACCACCGGCGGCTAGCCAGACAGAAGAGTTGCAGACGCCGGCCAGAGACCAAACTGCCTCCCATTTGGCATGTCAGTCGGGAGGAATAAACGGAGGCGGCGTAAGAGTAAGCCGACACTCCAATTGGTCGCCCTTCGACCAGAATATGCAAGCTGAGAACCTAGGCATTACATGACATATATGAATGTGCAAGTGCGTGGGATTACCAGATGGATAAAATATATAATAATGTTCATATATGAAAATATAAAATAAATAATTTTGTAGAAAATAATTAGGGGGATAAATAATACTCCGTACAAGACTATAAAGAAGGAATACAAATGAAGTAATAATTTAATTTTTTATTATGTATATAAAGAATGGTACTCTATTTTAAAATTAAGTTTAATATAAAAAGGTAAGAAAATATTTTGGTGAACTAATAGAAATTAGCAATTTGTTCTGTATGCGAACTCCATGTTGAATCCTTTTTTTTTGTGAATCCATGTAAAATGTAAATGGCTAAATTTTGAATATATATGATATAGGTCAGATATCCATATTACGTGGATACAAAAAAATCATTTATATACAAAGCTATTCACATGAAATCCATGTAGAATCCATAAATAGCTGAATTTGGAAACACTGATTAATGGATACAGAACACAGTCATTTACAAAACAAAGGTATCCACATGAACTCCACATAGGGTCACTCTGCGAGTTTAGTTTGGACTGGAACTGAAAGCAAAATAAAGTTTCTGAAAGATACACCCTTAACAATTACTGTAAAACACAATGCAGTGTTCATGGCTTAATTAACGGCCATGGGCATAGAAGCAAGTAACAATGGCAGAAAACATCATACATTTAATTTGACGAATGAAATGCCGAGTTCTAGGGGCATCACTTATTCAAACCAATTAACTAAACAAATCATAAGAACGCTATTGAAGGAAGTGTGTTGAAATAAATCATCAAATGCCCCTTGACCGTTTCCATCAGAAGGTATATTACATCCGGACATCGCTCATGCTTATTCGGAATCAGATGTGCACAATGCTCCAAACTCTATCCGCCGATCTTCTTATCAACTCTCACGATGATCACTTGACAATTAGGGTGGACCTTCTCAGCAGTCTTCTTGACTGCAGCCATTGCTGCCCCAGCACCCACATCATGCTGCGACAACTCGATGATCATATGCTTCAGGCCAGACAGATGTTCAACGCCAGACACACCACTCGACTCCTTTGAAAGGCCTTCTTCAAACTTTAGCTCAAGCACTTCAACCTTCGATAAAGCGTCGGTCACAAAGGTCACTGATGGCAAGCTGCACCTTATCGAAAGCTTCTTAAGACTCTGAAATCCATCACTCGGAAATGCGACTTGTTTCTTATCCTCAGACGTCCGAGGAACATTACAAAATAATTCCAGTTCCCGCAAGCTTGCCATTTCACTGAGCTCTTGAATGATATCCGCATCAGCACTCTTCCCAATATTGCTGCACGAAAGTGTCAGCAGTGACTTCATCTTGGTTATCCCACTCGGCAACTTGGCGTTCCCGGCGAGCAAATGCATTAACTTTTCCAGCCTGAGAATGCTGGGAGGTAGCTCTTTCACCTTTGTGGATCTCACATCCAGTGTCTCCAGGCATCTTAGCTCTCCGATCTGTGTAGGGAGCTCACTGACATCTGTTCCCTTGAGGTTCAAGTACCTCAGAAGCAGCAATTTGTAGAGACCATCAAGGCACAGTGGACCTTGACAGCCTTCAAGGTCAAGAACCCGCAGTACACTGAGTTCATTCAGACGAGGCGTGCGACCGGTGTGAGAAAATACGGTGATCGAGCGAGCACGAGATACTTTTGCGCCATCGATTTGTGCAGCGGCCTGATCATGCTTACCACTATTCAGCAAAGATAGACGTCGGACAGTGCCATTACCAGGTGGGACATCTTGCTGTTGAGCATGTACAAGAGCAACAAAGTTATCTTCCATGGACTTGCAAATGATGAAATCGTGTATTACTGGATGAAGAACATAGCTCCTATGGGTGCCATCATGATTCAGCTGTGATGGTTGGATTAAGTTTCTGCCAATGAGCTCGCTGATGTAGTTTCTCGCTGTTTCCTCCATGCTTGTGCCACGCTGTTCATTGATGAACCCTTCTGCAACCCAACGCCTCGCAAGACGCTCTATTTCGATCTCATGGTTCTCGGGAAATATGCTTAGGTGCAATAGGCATGCCTTGAGATTGGCAGGAAGATCACTGTAGCTGAGTTTGATGATCTGTTTCATCCCTTGTAGCTCTGAATTTGTCCGCCATTCCAGTCCTGACCGCTCAAATTCATCTCTTGTGCGCGCCTTGCTGGCTAGCAAGCCACCCACGCTCACTATAGCGAGTGGCAAACCACCACACTTTCTCATGATCTGAGCTGAGACATCCTTCAAATGGGCAGGGCACCCACCCACACTCCCAAAAATTCTTTGGGAAAACAAGGTTTCGGCATCGGCTTCGTTAAGAAGACAAGTCTTGTAAACATGGGCACCTGCAGCTGCTTTTGCAACAGCCTCAATTCTTGTTGTAGTGATTATCCGACTCCCGAGATTGTTCTCTGGAAAACAGTGTTTGATTATCCCCCAAGTCTGAACACTCCATAAATCATCAATCATAACAATATACCTGTATACATGTATCATGACAAGAGGGAAATGAGTCAGAGCGTATACATGTACTATCATGTATCTCAACCAAGAGGGAGCAGGACACACAATATGCCACAGAAAGACAGTGTACTGAAGACAATTTTTCAGTACAAATGATGGTCGACAGAATAACAGGATTGTTGAGCAAAATAAAGATTTCAGCATAAATGGTGGTTGATGATTGTCAATCCAGCAACTTGTAGCAGCAACTTTTCAGTATAAATGGTGGAACTAACTGAACTAACTCTTGTCAGTAACAATTGAAATGGATTGATGGAGTTAGCAAGTAGAGTAATAGCAAAGTGGATTGATCAAATTAGCAAATAGAGTAATATGCCACAGAATAACAGTGTACTGAAGACAATTTTTCAGTACTGGAGCAAAATTTTCAGCATAAATGGTGGTCGATGATTGTCAATATAAATGGCGGAACAAAAATAATGCACTGAACTAGTAACAGTTTTGGCTAAAAATCTTGTCAGTACCTCTTATCCTGCAGATGCTGCCTCAGCCTCCCAATCAATTGATTCACATCGCCAGCATCACCTCGTCCCCTGCTGTCCAACTGGGACAGCATATCGCCGAGCACCTTGGCGACGTCAGAGCTCCGGCCGACCGAAACCGACGCGCGGCACGTGAACCCCGCGTTGACCAACCGGTACACCTCCCTGGCAAGCGTCGTCTTCCCGGAGCCGGCCATCCCGACGATGGAGACCACCTTGAGCCCGTCCAAGCCCTGTCCGGTCACCATCCCCGCCACCTCGTCCCGCGGCCCGTCGATGCCGACGAGGCTGGCGCTGTCGGCGTAGAGCGCGAAGAGCCGGGGGTCGACGGCGGGCGCGTGATGAGACGGCATCTGCGGGCCGAGGCTGTAGCGCTTCCGCAGCTCGCTCACCTCGACGACGCGCGCCCGGAGGTCCTTGAGCTCGGTGGCGATGGCGTGGCGGTCGGGGATGGTGGTGAGCCAGCGGATCCAGCGGGAGAAGCGGTGGGAGGTGGCGTCGTAGGTGCTGCCGGCGTCGACGCGGTGGGCGAAGAGGTCGACCCAGTCCTCGATGTCGAAGGCGAGGTCGCGGACCTGGGCGATCCAGCTGGTGGTCTGGACGTCGGGCTCCTCGAGGGCCTCGCAGCGCACGACGGCGGCGTTCATGGTTCTCAGCTCGTCCTGGAAGAAGGCGACGTCCCCGCGGGCGCCGGAGAGCAGCTCGTACTCCTGCTGCAGCAGCTCGCCCAGCTTGCCCGGCAGCGCGTCCACCATGCCCGACAGCGCGCCCACTGCGATCTCCATCCTGCCGGCCGAGAACAGAGCAGCCTCCTCTAGATCTGGACCTGTGGGTGTCGCCGGCGGCGAGAGCGAGGATGGGCGTGGACCTGAGAGAGACTGAGAGGCCACCAAGTCTTCGTCGTCTGATTGGTGGTGGCGCGAATAATTTTTTGGCTGTAATTATTCACACTCCACAGCAGCATCAACAGATTAGAAAATCATTGAAAAAGACTTCATTTGGTCAACAACGAGCAAAAGCACTCTCGATTATTGGCCCGGTCCAATACTTGTCTGACTATTTTTTTATTACTCCAGAGTCCAGATAAACATGTGTTCTAAGAAAAGTAGAATAAATCATGTCAAAAAAAAAAACTTGATAATATTTTGAATGAACATAGAGAAATGTTCGAGTTTTCCTACCTACTCCCTCAGTTCAAAGCCACGACACTTATTTTGAATCGGAGAGTAGTATATATACTCCCTCCGTTTCTAAATATAAGTTATTATAGAGATTTCACTATAAACTACATACGGAGCAAAATGAGTGAATCTATACTCTAAAATGCATCTACATACATCCGTATATGGTCCATAGTGAAATCTCTACAAAGACTTATACTCCCTCCGTCCCAAAATAAGTGTCTCAACTTTAGTTTAAAGTTGAGACACTTATTTTGGAACGGGGGAGTATTTAGAAACGGAGGGAGTAGATAATATTACACATGTATGTGATATAAATGTTCCATTCTATAATAGGAATAGTCATGCTCTCATATGGGTTCTTTTTCTTACTGGAGATGTGTGCTAAAGGACCCAGACCGCATTAGATATTACTGGAAACAATACAACCACATTTTACACATGGAAACAACAAAAACAAAAAATTATAGACAAGTTCCTATATTTTCAGATAGCAATCCAGATCACAAAACTAAATTGGAATTCGAATATAATCAAAGACTCCAGCACATAACTAGTCCAGATGTTGTTAGCGATGAACCCACTTGGGGTGAAAGGATCGCCATGGCACTACTGCCAGAAAGTAATAATCGAAGGTCGAAGACGTGAACGCCTGACTAGGGCCAAACTGCTTCCCATCAGGCTTGTCAGCCGGGAGGATTAACTGGAGTTGATAACTCCATGCGGTCGCCATTTGACCAGAGAATGTAGCAGTTGCGTGTCGAAGGTCAGCCATGGTCTACCAAAACGAGATCCTCCCCAAGGGAAGGAGCATTGTGGCGGGCGCGGTAGCCATCGAGATTATTCATCAAGACATTGTTGTAGAATCCCTGCACAACATCTGGCTCCAACCAGTCGAGCCTCGCAAGCGAAGGAGTACGACCAGCAAACATCCATCGCATCTCACTTGCACCAGCAACTAGCACACGTCTTTCCATAACAGCAATCCCGACTAAGAGGACAATAAACCAAATCCTACTACTACAAAGCCATCCCAAGCTCTTCATCCGAGCCTTCTATAGCCGGCGACATCAATGGAGAAGAGGGAGGAGGGGGCGAGCTGGGCCTTGAACAACGGCTCTAAACGAGGCAAAGATAACAACGAAGAGAGGGGGGAGTAGAAATGTAGGAAATTATTGTGTTACACCTTCATATGAGTTTGTAACACCCGTTTTCTGTTATGAAAATGAAGATGTGATGCATTATTGTAAGTGATCTCGTAGCACCATTCTAGGATTTAACGAATATGAAGATTTTTTTTAAAGAAACTCCAAATCCATATGCACCTTCAGTCAGCACCGGTGTTTATGTGTAGAGCGCACGGGGTATGGAGATGAATAATGGTGCTTGAAAATAAATTGGTTTATTTTACTAAGCACATCTCTCAACACCTTGCACCTCTCCAAATGGATTAAGTGGCCAGATTTGAAAGAGGGACAATGCTCCTTTTTTCTTATGAATGAATCAAATCATCATTAACCCATTGATCTACCTATGGATTCTACAAAAACTTAAATGGTGTTATCTAAAATACAACTCCTATAATACTAAGCATTCAGAATGCAATATCATCGACAATGTGGTGAAAATGCTATATCGAGAATGTGGTAAAAATGCAATGTCATAGACTTGTCTAAAGTTTCTAAAATAGTAAATGCATGCATGCATGCAGTTTCAAGTTCAAACAGTGAACTTGGTATGGGTCCGGGAATAAGATAGAAAATTGAACAATTATTAATCTACCTCATTTCGTTCAGAATGCATTCGCTTATGCATCAAATATTTATATTTTTTCTAACCATACAGAAGAATTAGAGCTGGATGTGTTATAGCAATAAAGAGAAGAAGCAGTGCAACTCAAAATAACGATCGACAAGTTCGGACACTGACACCCTAAAACTAGCGACCCCAAGAGCAAATCTAGCATAGTTGCCATATGTGTGATCGCCATAATGTATACGGAGTGTGCTTCATATGTATTTGGAGGCTGGGCAGACAATGTGCAAACTCAGAATTATCATATGTCAATCCCCATAAAATTGTCTCGCTTCGATTCCCACCAAATTTAAACAGTTAGCACATCAAACAAATATGCACATAGTTTTGAACAAGTTGCATGAACAAAAACTTTTAACCATCAACATGTATAGATCACATGTTGTGGTAATGATAGTAAAGGAACAAAATGACTTGGCAAAAGCAATCAGAACAACGAAACAACACCTCACTCCATGCTAATTCATACAGATGTACAATTTGCTCTATGCTACACTGTATGCAGTGTGCTTCCGTGTTACCTGTTTGAGAGCAAAAGTTAGAACAATCGGGTGTAAGTTTTTTCATGGTCAAGTTTCATGTGCCACTATAGTATAAAGATATGTAAATGACAATTAGGGACTACAAGTAAGCACTGCAAAAAAAAAGGCAGTACCAACGTAATTTGAAAATAGAATTATAATGATATGACATATGCATGCTAGAAAATTTTAAGACACTAAAACTTCTCAATTGCAACAAACATGAAGGCAAAACCTACCAGGACAGCGGGTGTCGCTTGCTTCCTGAAGATGTCGTCGTGGGTCGCGTTCCTGTGCCAGGGTGATACGTCTCCAACGTATCTATAATTTATGAAGTATTAATGCCATGTTTACATAAATTTTATATGGTTTTGGTATGATTTGCATGGAACTAACCAGGACTGACGCTGTTTTCAGTAGAACTACCGTGATGTTGTTTTTTGTGCATAAATGAAAGTTATCCAAATGAGCTGAAACTTTTTGACGATTTTTTTTGGAACAAAAGAGACCCCCGAAGCTTCGTGGGAGGGCCAGAAGAGCCACGAGGAGGGCACAACCCACCACGGCGCGCCAGAGGGGCCTGGCTTGCCCCGATGGGTTGTGCTCACCTCGAGGCCCATCTTCTCGTGATTCCAACGCTGAAAAATCCTATAAATAGAGAAACCATCAGAAATAACCCCAGATCAGAAGTTCTGCCGCTGCAAGCCTCTGTAGCGACGAAAAACCAATCTAGACCCCGTTCTGGCACCCTGCCGGAGGGGGAAATCATCACCGGTGGCCATCTTCATCATCCCGGCTGCCACCATGATGAGGAGGGAGTAGTCCACCCTCGGGGCTGAGGGTTTGTACCAGTAGCTATGTGTTTAATCTCTCTCTCTCTCTCTCTCTCTCTCTCTCTCTCTCTCGTGTTCTTGAGTTGGCACGATCTTGATGTATCGCGGGCTTTGTTAATATAGTTGGATCATATGGTGTTTTCCCCTCTCTATCTTGTTGTGATGAATTGAGTTTTCCCTTTGAGATTTTGTTTTATCGGATTGAATACTTTTATGGATTTGAGAGCACTTGATCTATGTCTTGGCACTCAACTTGCGGATTCCCGAGGTGACATTGGGGTAATCTATGCATATGGGTTGATGCACGTTTTCGTCCTTGTTTCTCCGGTAGAAATCTTGGGGCACTCTTTGAAGTTCTTTGTGTTGGATTGAGTATTATGAATCTGAAATTGTTTGATGCATATCGCATAATCAACTCACGGATACTCGCCGTGACATTGGAGTATCTAGGTGACATTAGAGTTGGTTGATGTGTATCATATGGTGTTATTTTAGTACAAACTCTTGGTTAGATCGATCGGAAAGAATAGCTTGGTGTTATTTTAGTACGAACTCTAGGATAGATTGATCGGAAAGAATAGCTTTGAGGTGGTTTCGTACCCTACAAACAATTTCTTCTTATGTTCTCCGCTAGATAGGAACTTTGGAGTGATTCTTCATTGCACTTTGAGGGATGGTTATATGATCCAATTATATTAGCATTGTTGAGAGATTGCACTAGCGAAAGTATGGACCCTATGCCTCATTTTCAAGCATTGCAATACCGTTTGTGCTCCATTTTATCAATTGCTACCTTGCTGTTTTTTATTGTTCTTATTACAAAAACTAATATCTACTATCCATATTACACTTGTATCACCATCTCTTCGCCGAACTAGTGCACCTATACAAATTACCATTGTGTTTGGTGTGTTGGGGACACAAGAGACTCTTTGTTATTTGGTTGCAAGGTTGTTTGAGAGAGACCATCTTCATCCTACGCCTCCCACAGATTAATAAACCTTAGCTCATCCACTTAAGGAAAAATTGCTACTGTCCTACAAAACTATGCGCTTGGAGGCCCAACACGAGTCTATAAGAATAAAGTTGTGTAGTAGATATCAAGCTCTTTTCTGGCGTCGTTGCCGGGAAGGTGAGTGCTTGAAGGTATATATTTAGATCTTGCAATTGAATCTTTTAGTTTCTTGTTTTATCACTAGTTTGGTTTATAAAAGAAAACTACAAAAAAGATAGAATTGAGGTGGCCTCATATTATTCGTCTTTATCATGTCTTTCTTGAAAATGATGGAAAGGAAAATTGTGCTCAATTAATAGAAGAAGAACTCTATAAAATGTTTGACAAAAAATCTTTGAATGATGAGCATGATTGCAATGTTGTTGGTATGAACTCTTTGAATATCCATGATGCTAATGATATGCAAAACCATAAGCTTGGGGATGCTATGTTTGATGAAGATGATATTTTTAGTCCCCCAAGTTTTGATGAGAAAATTTATTATGATGAAAGCATGCTTCCTATTTATGATGATTATATTGATGAAAGTGGGTTTGGAAGAGTGTCAACTTTAGGTTGTAATGATCCCACTAATTTGGAGGGTATTGAATCTTCTTTTGATAATTATGAAAGTGTATTTGGAGAGGTCATGACTTTATTTAGTGATGAATCCACTATCTTGGAAGAGGATGCAATTGATTATGACAACAAAGTTGCTATCTATGATGATTATGGTGATGACATGTATGCTATATTGAATAATGATAACCATGAAACTTGTCATCATGATTTTAGTTTTCAATCACATGATAGTTATTTTGTTGAATTTGCTCCCACTACTATGAATGAGAAGAAATTTGCTTATGTGGAGAGTAGTAAAATTTCTATGCTTGTGGATCATGAAAAGAATGTTTTATGTGATAGTTATATTGTTGAATTCATTCACGATGCTACTGTAAATTATTATGAGAGAGGAACATATGCTTGTAGGCTTCTCACTAATATCAAGTTTCCTCTCTTTATGTTGAAAGTTTTGAAGTTGCACTTGTTTTGCCTTCCTATGCTAGTTGATTCTTGTTCCCATAAGTTGTCTGTTCACAAAATCCCTATGCATAGGAAGTGGGTTAGACTTAAATGTGATTTCCATGTGATTCATTGTGCTCTCTTTATGTTTCAATTCTTTACTTTTATGCGAGCATCATTGAAATCTTCATGCCTAGCTAAAATGCATTAAAGAAAAGCGCTTGTTGGGAGACAACCCAACATTTATACCTACTGTTTTTGTGTGTTCACATGATTAATATACTGTAATAATCATGTTTTATAGCTTTTGTTTCAATAAAGTGCCAAGTAAAGCCTTTGGGATAGTGTGGATGATAGTTGACTTGATTCTGTGCAAAAACAGAAACTTTTGTGCTCAGTCCAGGAATTTTGAAAATTCACTGGAACGTGATTTTGATCTGAATTTTTTTACATATGATTTATATATAAATTCCCTACGTTTTCCTAATTTTTCAGAATTTTTGGAGTAGTATAAGTATGGTTAGAGTACAGATTACTACAGACTGTTCTGTTTTTGACAGATTCTGTTTTCAATGCATGGTTTGCTTGTTTCCTAGTTTCTATAGCTTATATTGCTCAATATAAATTGTGGAAATGATACGGTACAGTAGGAATTGTGTGAGAACAATTATGAATCTTGTCTTGACAGTACCAAATTGAATGATTTGCTCTTTATCATACTAACGCATCTCACGAAGTTCCGTTAAGTTTTGTGTGATTGAAGTTTTCAAGTTTTGGGTGAGATGTCGATATGAGGAGAATAAGGAGTGACAAGACCCTAAAATTGGGGATGCCCAAGGCACCCACAAGGTAATATTCAAGGAAGATCCAAGAAACTAAGCTTGGGGATGCCCCGGAAGTTATCCCCTCCTTTGTCTCCAACATTATCGGTAACCTCACTTGGAGCTATATTTTCATTCATCACACGATATGAGTTTTGCTTGGAGCATCATTATATTTTGTTAGTATTTGCTTGCTGTTATTTAGAATAATGTTTTATATCTTTTACTTCAATAAAAATGTCAAGTATAGCCTTTGCTATGCTTATTTTGCAAGTATATGAGTTGCTGTTTCAAAACAGAAAGTTTATCGCTGTTGCAAAAATTCTCTAGAAAAGTCAGAATGTGATAAAAGGTTTAATTTTTTTTTCAAAATAGGATATGATAAATTTTCTACAGTGTGGTAAATTTTCAGAATTTTTGGAGTTAAAGAAGTATTGATATTCTTGCATCCTTTACAGACTATCCTGTTTTGGCAGATTGCTGTTATGTTTGCATATGTTTGCTTGTTTAATGATTCTATTTGAGGATATAAGTATTAAATATGCAGAGGCATTTAGTATGCAATGTTAAATAATAATTTTAGTGATTTGCTACAGTAGAGAATGATAAGGTTATTGCATTGATTTATATACTAACTTATCTCATGAGTTCTTGTTGAGTTTTGTGTGGATGAAGTTTTTAAGATTTAGGAAAACCGTGATATAAAAGGAATTAAGGAGACACAAAATCTCAAGCTTGGGGATGCCCAAGGCATCCCAATTTAATATTCCAAGAAGTCTCAAGCATCAAAGCTTGGGGATGCCCCGGTAGGCATCAACCTTTCTTCATCAACAATTATCGGTTAGCCTCGGCTGAGCCTAAGTTTTTGCTTCTTCACATGATGTGTGCTATTCTTGGAATGTCATTTCATTTTGTTTTGATTGCTGTTTTAATAAAATACTTAGATCTGAAAGTTTTAAATAAGAGAGAGAGAGTCCTTAATTAGCTACCCATTTACTTAACTACTCGCTTGATCTTCACTTATATCTTTTTGGAGTAGTTTGTCATTTACTCTCATGCTTCACTTAGATTATTTTGAGAGTTGAAAACTTTGAAGAAATACTTATGCTCTCATGCTTCACTTAAATTTATTTGAGAGCTTGTTAGTAGAGATGGTAATATATAAATTTAGTCCCAAAGTAATGGATGTTCAAGAAGGATATAATAAAAACTTTCATGTAGATCATTGGATATGATAAGTTTGATTGCTTGCAATAGTTTTGAGATATGAAGATAGTAATATGTGAGTCATGTTGGTGAGTAATTGTTCTTTAGTAAGAATATTGGTGTTAAGGTTTGTGATTCCCTATGCAAGCACGAAAGTCAATAGTTATGCAATGAAATTACATCCTACTTGTGGTGCATTATTCGGTGTTAGTTATGCTCAATGCGCGTTTATGTGAATTTTTGCTTCTTGGTTGGTTGCTTCTCAATCTATTTGCTAGCCTCCATTTGTACTAAGTGGGAATACTACTTGTGCATCCAAAATCCTTAAACACAGTTTTGCCACATGAGTCCACCATACCTACCTATATGCGGTATTTTCGTGCCGTTCTAAGTAAATTTGTATGTGCCATCTCTAATTTTCAAAATGAATTTCCTTTTTGTGTGCTCGTACCGCTCATGAAGCGGCAGGGGGTGGCTAATATTTTCTATGCTAGATGTGTTATTCTCAAGATGAGTGTTTATTCACTTGTCATTGCACGAGAGTACGGCAGTATTAGGGATGCCCACTCCCGAAATGAAAAAGAAATTTACTTTATGTTGTCAAATACTCCCTACGTTCCTCTATATAAGGTGTATTTGTTTTTTGATAAAATTCCACAATGTAAGGTGCATTTCTTCTAATTCCTCATAATTCCCTTTCTATCCCTTAAGAATAAAGGAAAGTATCTCTCTCCCGGTTATCTGTATCTCTCCTTGTAGTAAAAGAAGGAAAGTATCTCTATCTCGATTGCATGTATCTCTTACTTTCCTGGACTAACTGATTTACTTGCCACTAACCAACAAATTTTTCAAGGGTAATTTCGTCCTAACTTCTCTATAATTATGTGCCTTGGTCACCGTGCCGAAAATAATACACCTTACATAAAGGAACGGAGGGAGTAATAAATTCCTTGGAAAGTGTTGGTATGGACAGCACCCGTGGATACGGCTAGTCGTGGAGTGTGAAAGTATGGTGGAAAAAGGAATAAACTTTATTTTATGTTTGGGAACCACCTATGATATATCTAGCATGGAAAGTGTTGGGAATTCTCAGTCGTTTCGTTGACGGGAAAAGTATGCCTCTCAAAATATTTTATCTCTCAATTTAAGCTTTGAGCTCTGGCACCTCTACAAATCTCTGCTTCCCTCTGCGAAGGGCCTATCTATTTACTTTATGCAATTTTTATTTTTATTTGAGTCTTCATTTTCTCTTATAAAGCACCAACTAGGGAGCACTATGATCATACTTGTGCATTGGATGTAGCTAATATTCGAGTGTGTTTCTTGAATGGATCAATGATTGAGCATAGTGGGCTAGGGATAGCTTTCTTTAGCTTTGATATTTTGAAAGACATGGTTGCTTGTTAGTATGCTTGAGTATTGATGTCTTCATGTCAAATTATAGACTATTGCTTTGAATCATTCAAGTCCAAATGTCCATGCTACAAAAGAAAGAGTATATGATGAATATGATAGGTAGCTTTCCACAACAAAAATTCCGTTTTCAATTGCTACTTTATCATGATAAGTTTTATGAGAAAGAGTTGCTGTTATGCATGCTAGGAAAAGTGATTGAAATTATCATTGATCAAACTTATGCACTTTGCTAACATTCACACTTCATAAATTATTTCTTTTATCATTTACCTACTCGAGGACGAGTAGGAATTAAGCTTGGGGATGCTGATATGTCTCCAACGTATCTATAATTTATGAAGTATTCATGCCATGTTTACAAAAAATTTATATGGTTTTGGTATGATTTGAATGGAACTAACCCGGACTGACGCTGTCTTCAGCAGAACTACCATGGTGTTGTTTTTTGTGCAGAAATGAAAGTTCTCCAAATGAGCTGAAACTTTTTGACAAATTTTTTTTGAACAAAAGAGACCCCCGAAGCTTCGTGGGAGGGCCAGAAGAGTCACGAGGAGGGCACAACCCACCACGGTGCGCCAAAGGGGCCTGGCTTGCCCCGGTGGGTTGTGCTCACCTTGAGGCCCATCTTCGTGTGATTCCTACGCTGAAAAATCCTATAAATAGAGAAACCATTAGAAATTATCCTAGATCAGAAGTTCTGCCGCTACAAGCCTCTGTAGCCACAGAAAACCAATCTAGACCCTATTCCGGCACCTTGCCGGAGGGGGAAATCATCACCGGTGGCCATCTTCATCATCCCGGCGGCCACCATGATGAGGAGGGAGTAGTCCACCCTTGGGGCTGAGGGTTTGTACCAGTAGCTATGTGTTTAATCTCTCTCTCTCTCTCTCGTGTTCTTGAGATGGCACGATCTTGATGTATCATGGGCTTTGTTAATATAGTTGGATCATACGGTGTTTTCCCCTCTCTATCTTATTGTGATGAATTGAGTTTTCCCGTTGAGATTTTGTTTTATCGGATTGAATACTTTTATGGATTTGAGAGCACTTGATCTATGTCTTGGCACTCAACTCGCAGATTACCGAGGTGACATTGGGGTAATCTATGCATATGGGTTGATGCACGTTTTCGTCCTTGTTTCTCCGGTAGAAATCTTGGGGCACTCTTTGAGGTTCTTTATGTTGGATTGAGTATTATGAATCTGAAATTGTTTGATGCATATCGCATAATCAACTCACGGATACTCACCGTGACATTGGAGTATCTAGATGACATTAGAGTTGGTTGATGTGTATCATATGGTGTTATTTTAGTATGAACTTTTGGTTAGATCGATCGGAAAGAATAGCTTGGTGTTATTTTAGTACGAACTCTAGGATGGATTGATCGGAAAGAATAGCTTTGAGGTGGTTTCGTACCCTACAAACAATTTCTTCTTATGTTCTCCGCTAGATAGGAACTTCGGAGTGATTCTTCATCGCACTTTGAGGGATGGTATATGATCCAATTATATTAGCATTGTTGAGAGATTACACTAGCGAAAGTATGGACCCTAGGTCTCATTTTCAAGCATTGCTATACCGTTTGTGCTCCGTTTTATCAATTGCTACCTTGTTGTTTTTTATTGTTCTTATTACAAAAACCAATATCTACTATCCATATTAGACTTGTATCACCATCTCTTCACCGAACTAGTGCACCTATACAAATTATCATTGTATTTGGTGTGTTGGGGACACAAGAGACTCTTTGTTATTCGGTTGCAAGGTTGTTTGAGAGAGACCATCTTCATCCTACGCCTCCTACGGATTGATAAACCTTAGGTCATCCACTTGAGGGAAATTGCTGCTGTCCTACAAAACACTGCGCTTGGAGGCCCAACACGAGTCTACAAGAATAAAGTTGCATAGTAAATATCATAGGGCTTCGGGTGAAAACTCATGTATGTTTGCTTGGATTCGGTGGTAGTGACGCTTCGCACCGTCACCCTCTTGGGGGCGTTGTCGTGGAGCTCAGGAGTCTTCGGTCGGGCCTCGGCGAGGTGTTAGGCTTGTTCTAGGTTCATGTTGTATCTTGTGGTCTGCTTTGTACCAGAGTCTCCTCACCATATTATATCGTTCAGTCATGTACTTTGATGTGTTGCTTTATATATAAAGCGGAGCGAGAGCATGTTTCAAGAAAAAAATCTACCAGAAAAAAGTATTAGTACAATTTTAGAACTTAAATAGACATCAATTCATGAAACTATGAACTTATTAACTCAGTTAGACAAGGTCACAATTGTTTAGAAATTAGTTCACACATGTAAGCACCGTAGAGTATAGGTTTCTACACCAACACTTCTCATTCTTGTGCATCGAAACAAAGAATAAGGTGCCTCGGTGATAGTATGTTGAAATACTATAAAATGGAGTAAATTACCAAAACCCATCATAATTGTGGGCGAGTTCTAAAAAAAGCACGGATCGACTAACGGTTTGCTAAATACCAGCGTTTTTTTACAAGCAGCGTCTAGCTCTTGGTAAGTCCTTGGGTTCTTAGTACATACAGATACATAGAGACTTGAAAAGGAAGAGACGTCAAGAAGAAAATTGATCAAGTTAACCACAAATCCACCAGCACTGAATCATCATATGAACAAGGAAGGTACTAAGAAATACACATTTGCGTGCCCGCATGATGACACCCGCACACACCACCCAGAGAGAGCTGCTGCTTTGGCGTCCAAAGAAGGAAACTTACCCACCTCCACCGGGAGTAAAGCTGCAGATGTGCCGCACCTCTAGGACCTGCAAGCGCTGGCGACCACCCAAGCGAAGCAAGGACTACTAGGGCCGGTCCATAGGTCAGGCAAGAGGGCGACAGCCCTGGGCCCCCAAGGAGGAGGGCCCCCAATATTAAACATGATAACCACTATACTATTATCTATTAAGTTCAAAACATTATTGCATATCTGCAAAATAAAATCCTAAATTTACAGGTGAAAATTTACATCACATCAAATTAACAACCAGTCTGATAGATGACAGTAGATATGATAGGCGACTACGAACTTAGTTAACCTGCTAGTCTCTCTCTCATAGATGTCCTATAGGATGTACTAAAATCTATGTAAACTAATTTCTATGTTTAATCATACATAACTTTCTATTCAGAAATCGGTGATGACCCACAAGTATAGGGGATCAATCGTAGTCCTTTCGATAAGTAAGAGTGTCCAACCCAACGAGGAGCAGAAGGAAATGACAAGTGGTTTTCAGCAAGGTATTTCTGCAAGCACTGAAATAGTCGGTAACAAGTAGTTTGATAGCAAGATAATTTGTAACGAGCAAGTAACGGTAACGGTAAATAATATGAAGCAAGGTAGCCCAATCCTTTTATGGCAAAAGACAGGCCAAAACGGTCTCTTATGATAAGCAAAGCGTTCTTGAGGGTACACGGGAATTTCATCATATCACTTTCATCATGTTGGTTTGATTCGTGTTCGCTACTTTGATAATTTGATATGTGGGTGGACCGGTGCTTAGGTGTTGTTCTTACTTGAACAAACCTCATACTTATGATTAACCCCCTCGCAAGCATCCGCAACTACGAGAAAAGTATTAAGATAAAATCTAACCATAGCATTAAACTTTTGGATCCAAATCAGTCCCTTATGAAATAGCGCATAACTAGGTTTTATGCTTCTGTCACTCTAGCAACCCATCATCTAATAACAACTCCACAATGCCCCTTAGGCCCAAATATGGTGAAGTGCCATGTAGTCGGCGTTCACATGACACCACTAAGGGAATCACAACATACATATCATCAAAACATCGAACACATATCAAGTTCACATAATTACTTGTAACATGACTTCTCCCGTGAACTCAAGAACAAAAGTAACTACTCACAAATGATAATCATGCTCAAGATCAAAGGGGTATTAAATAGCATAATGGATCTGAACATATAATCTTCCACCAAATAAACCATATAGTAATCAACTACAAGATGTAAGCAACACTACTAGTCACCCACAAGTAGCAATCTAACGTTCCGGTACAAAGATTGAACACAAGAGATGAACTAGGGTTTGAGAGGAGATGGTGCTGTTGAACATGTTGATGGAGATGGCCCTCCCAAAGATGGGAGAGTTGTTGGTGATGACGATGACGATGATTTCCCCCTCCTGGAGGGAAGTTCCCCCGACGGAATCGCTCCGCCGAAGGGCAAAAGTGCTCCTGCCCAAGTTCCGCCTCGAGACAGCGGCGCTTCGTCCCGAAAGTCCTCTCCTTATTTTTTCTAGGTCAAAATGACTTGTATACAAGAAGAGGGGCACCGGAGGTGGGCCGAGGAGGGCATAACCCACCAGGGCGCGCCTGGGCTCCCTGGCGCGCCCAGGTGGGTTGTGCCCACCTGGTGGGCCCCCTCTGGTAGTTATTTGCTCCAATATTCTTCATATATTCCAAAACAATTGTCCGTAAATTTTCAGCTCATTTGGAGATGTGCAGAATAGGTAACTCTAACGTAGCTTTTCCAGGTCCAGAATTCCAGTTGCCGGCATTCTCCCTCTTTGTGTAAACCATGCATAATATGAGAGAAAAGGCATTAGAAATACTCCAAAAAGCATTATTATGCATGAAAACATTATAAATAACAGTAGGAAAACATGATGCAAAATGGACGTATCAACTCCCCCAAGTTTAGACCTCGCTTGTCCTCAAGCGAAAACTGAAATCGAAAAACATGCCCACATGCTTAGAGAGAGAGGTGTCGATAAAAACAAAATACGGACATATTAGCATCATGCATATTATTATAACAGCAAAGAACTTTAACATGAAACTTTATCAAATAACTTTTATCATATAACTTCTCATGAATAAGTAACAATTCATCACAACATTGAAGTATAAAGCATAAACCTTATTGAAAACCAACAAACTATGTTCTCAGTCAACTTTGCAACTACAATTCATCATATTTTCAGGAAGGGTCACGTATCGGAGCCTTTAGGAAAGTCCACATGCTCAACCATCATTTAATCTTCTATGATTGCTAACACTCACAGCGTACCCATGAACAAAAAGTTTCAACCAGACACATAGAAAGATAGGGGCTTATAGTTTCGCCTCCCAACATATTTACCTCAAGGGTGATGTCAACAATAATAACTCATGCCCACTCATATCCAACTAGATATATGTGTCTAGATCTTTCCTCACCACATGATGCTTGCAAAAAGAGAAAATAAAAAGGAACAGGGAAGAAAACTTTGACTCTTCATAAAAGTAAATGCATAAAAGTAAAAGATAGGCCCTTCGCAGAGGGAAGCAGAGGTTGTCATGCGCTTATTTGTTTGTATGCCAAATCCCTTAATGCAAAAGAACGTCATGTTATATTGCCCCTTATGATAGCAACCTTTATTATGCAGTTCGTCGCTTTTATTACTTTGCCATCACAAGTTCGTACAACGCTCAATTTTCTCTTACACTAAATGATCCAACACATTTAGAAGCAATTTTTATTGCCTTATTGCACTGATGACAACTTACTTGAAGGATTTTACTCAATCCATAGGTAGGTATGGTGGACTCTCAAAATAAGATTTGGGTTAAGGGTTTTTGGATGCACAAGTAGTATCTCTACTTAGTGCGGAATTTTTGGCAAGAAAAGATATTGAGCAAGCACCACATGTTAAAGGATCTATGACAATATAACTTCTATGTGAATATGAACAAACATAAATCATTACGTTGTCTTCGTTGTCCAACGTCAACTATTTTGACACAAAATATTTAATGGGGGCTCACAATCATAAAAGATGTCCAAGATAGTGTATTTGCATGTGAATCTTCTCTTCCCTTATTAATTCTTTCATGAGTTGCATCATTGACCAATTAATGCTATGTTTGTCAATCTCCAACAAATTTTACCACTTATACTTTTCCTTATGTGATGTCATTACTTACCATAAAATTAGCATATGATCTTTTTCATTTATTTTCCTTTCCTTTATTGAAACATAAAAGTAAAGAAACAAAACTCAAACTAGTCTTTATTATATATCTCGCACATGATTACATCGATAGATAGATCACTAAGCAAACACTCGAAAAGAAAGGATCGAACTAAACTTTTATTCAACTAAATCATAGGGAAACTAAAGATCGAACTAAAATAGATAATGGCAAAGATAGTGGTGGTGATACGATACCGGGACACCTCCCCCAAGCTTGGCATAGGCCAAGGGGAGTGTCCATACCATGAACTCAAGTTTTTGTTGGAGAAGATGATGAAGGTGGTGGTGAAGTAGCTTCACACTTCAGGCTCAGGAGGTTCTCCAATCTACGGATGATGCTTCGGAGGGCGATGATGTGTTCTTGCAACATAATATTTTCACGAGTGAGATATTTATTTTGCACACGAACCGTTTCAATGACCCTGAAAACTTCAATTTCAGTAGGGGTAAGATAATCATAGTAAGGTTAAAGGATGTCTTCTTCCGCTGTTGGAACAGCCTGCCTTTCTGCCAGAACTCGATCTCCCGCGACTTCCTTGACCTTATCACCCTTGATGGTTTCCTCTGGATCCTCTCTCTTTAGTTCCATCTTCATCAACCAAGCATCTTCTTCTACTTTGTTGGAGGAGGAGGAAGACATGATGCCTGGCCTAACAGATCCGACAGAAAACAACAAGAAAGAAGGACAGAAGATTTCTCCGTGATATGGTGGTCAATACGTTCGGGGGGTATATAAAGATTTTTTTATCTTGGGAAACAAGCAAATGGGAGGAAAACGGAGTCGGGAAGGTTCCCGAGGTGGGCACAACCCACCTGGGCACGCTAGGGGACCCTAGCGCGCCCTGGTGTCTTGTGCCCCCCCCCTCGGGTGCCTTCCTGGTTGTTTCTTATTTTCTAATTTTTAAAATATTCCAAAACTGACAGAAAATATTTTTGCGGATTTTTCGGAGTCCGTTTACTTACCGTATCACGTACCTCCTCTTTCCTAATTACTCTGGAGTGTTCCGGAAGGTCTCTTTTATGTGTTCCTCAGGTGTCATAGTTTGAATAATATTGCTTTCAACATTAATAGGCGTACCTGAAATATAATATTTAATTCTTTGCCCACTGACCACCTTCGGGTTAGTACCTTCGGCATTATTTATTTTGATAGCTCCAGAGCGGTAAACCTCTTTGATGATATATGGTCCTTCCCATTTAGAGAGAAGTTTTCCTGCAAAGAATCTGAAACGAGAGTTGTACAAAAGAACATATTCTCCAACTTTGAATTCCCGCTTTTGGATTCTCTTGTCATGCCATCTTTTAACTTTTTCTTTAAATAATTTGGCATTTTCATAGGCTTGGGTTCTCCATTCATCAAGTGAGCTAATATCAAATAACCTCTTTTCACCGGCAAGTTTGAAATCACAGTTGAGTTCTTTAATTGCCCAATATGCTTTGTGTTCTAACTCTAGAGGCAAATGACAAGCTTTTCCATAAACCATTTTATAGGGAGACATACCCATAGGATTTTTATATGCTGTTCGGTAGGCCCAAAGTGCATCATCCAATTTCTTAGACCAATTCTTTCGGGACCTATTAACAGT
Organism: Thinopyrum elongatum; assembly: GCA_011799875.1. Taxonomy (NCBI): domain Eukaryota; kingdom Viridiplantae; phylum Streptophyta; class Magnoliopsida; order Poales; family Poaceae; genus Thinopyrum; species Thinopyrum elongatum. Next base: position 642,196,575 of record CM022303.1, on the reverse strand, counting down.
TTTCTGTAATATTAATTTTATTTCTCTATTGCTAAGTTCAAATTGACCACTAGATTGAGGATGATAGGGTGATGCAATTCTATGGTTAACATCATATTTAGCAAGCATTTTACGGAAAGCACCATGAATAAAGTGTGAACCACCATCAGTCATTAGATATCTAGGGACTCCCAACCTCGGGAAAATAACTTCTTTAAGCATTTTAATGGAAGTGTTATGATCAACACTACTAGTTGGAATAGCTTCTACCCACTTAGTAAGATAATCAACAGGAACCAAAATATGTGTATACCCATTAGAGGAAGGAAAAGATCCCATATAATCAAAACCCCAAACATCAAACGGTTCAACGGCAAGTGAATAATTCATAGGCATTTCTTGATGCTTACCAATATTACCAATTCGTTGACATTCATCACAAGATAAAACAAACTTACGGGCATCCTTGAAGAGAGTAGGCCAATAAAAACCAGATTGCAATACCTTGTGAGCAGTTCTATCTCCCGCATGATGCCCTCCATAAGCTTCGGAATGATATTTCCATAGGATTTGTTCCTGTTCATGCTCAAGAACACAATGTCTAATAATACCATCTACTCCTTCTTTATAAAGATGTGGGTCATCCCAAAAGTAATGTCTTAAATCATAGAAGAACTTTTTCTTTTGTTGGTATGTGAAACTAGGTGGTATGTATTTCGCAACAATATAATTAGCATAGTCAGCATACCAAGGAGTATTATGAGAAACATTTATTGCAGCTAGTTGTTCATCAGGAAAGCTATCATCAATAGGTAGTGGGTCATCAAGGATATTTTCTAACCTAGATAAGTTATCAGCTACGGGGTTTTCAGCTCCTTTTCTATCAGTTATATGTAAATCAAATTCTTGTAGCAAGAGAACCCACCTAATGAGTCTAGGTTTAGCATCTTTCTTTTCCATAAGATATTTAATAGCAGCATGATCGATGTGAACAATTACTTTAGAATCAACAATGTAAGATCTGAATTTATCACAAGCAAACACAACCGCTAAAAATTCTTTTTCAGTAGTAGCATAATTTCTTTGGGCACTATCTAGAGTTTTGCTAGCATAATGGATAACATTTAATTTCTTATCAACTCTTTGTCCTAGAACAGCACCAACAGCATAATCACTAGCATCACACATAGTTTCAAAAGGCAAGTTCCAATCAGGCGGTTGAACAATAGGTGCAGAAGTTAAGGCTTTCTTAAGTGTTTCAAAGGCTTCTACACAATCATCATTAAAAACAAATGGAACATCCTTTTGTAAAAGATTTGTAAGAGGCCTAGAAATTTTAGAGAAGTCTTTAATAAACATCCTATAGAAACCAGCATGACCGAGAAAACTACGAATACCTTTAATATCTTTAGGACATGGCATTTTCTCAATTGCATCAACTTTAGCTATATCCACCTCAATACCTTGTTCAGAAATTTTATTTCCCAAGACAATACCTTCATTAACCATATAGTGGCACTTCTCCCAATTCAAGACAAGATTAGTTTGCTCACATCTCTGCAAAACTCGATCAAGGTTGCCCAAGCAATCATCAAAAGAAGTTCCATAAACAGAAAAACCATCCATGAAAACTTCAACAATCTTTTCACAAAAATCAGAGAATATAGTAGTCATACATCTTTGAAAGGTAGCAGGTGCATAGCATAAACCAAAAGGCATACGTCTATAAGCATAAGTTCCGAAAGGGCAAGTAAAGGTGGTTTTCTCTTCATCAGGTTGTGAAACACGTATTTGAGAAAAACCAGAATATCCATCTAGGAAGCAAAAGTGTGTGTGCTTTGATAATCTTTCTAGCATTTGATCAATAAAAGGCAAGGGGTAGTGATATTTTCTAGTTGCTTTAATTAATTTTCTAAAATCAATAACCATTCTATAGCCAGTAACAATTCTTTGTGGAATGAGTTCATTTTTATCATTAGGAACAACGGTAATACCTCCCTTCTTAGGGACACAATGAACAGGACTCACCCATCTACTATCAGCTATGGGATAGATTATACCTGCTTCCAGAAGTTTTAATATTTCAGTTCTTACCACTTCTTTCATCTTAGGATTCAAACGTCGTTGATGATCAACAACGGGTTTAGCATCAGGTTCCATATTAATCTTGTGCTGAAAGAGAGTGGGACTAATGCCCTTAAGATCATCAAGAGTATATCCAATAGCAGCATAGTGCTTCTTCAGAATTTTCAATAATCTTTCTTCTTCATGTTCTGAAAGGTTAGCACTAATAATAACAGGATATATCTTTTTCTCATCGAGATAAGCATATTTCAAAGTGTCAGGAAATTGTTTTAATTCAAACACAAGATCACCTTTAGGTGGAGGAGGACCTCCTAGAGTTTCAATAGGCAAATTATGTTTGAGCAGAGGTCGTTGTTCAAAGAAAATTTTATCTATCTCATTTCTTTCATGCATATGCATATCATTTTCATGGTCTAGCAAATATTGTTCTAGTGGATCAGTAGGAGGCACGGCAATAGAAGCAAGACCAATTATTTCATCCTTACTAGGTAATTCTTTCTTGTGAGGTTGTCTATTAAACTTGGAAAAATTAAACTCATGAGACTCATCACCAAAGCTAACACCGACAGTTTGTTTATGACAATCTATGTTAGCATTGACAGTGTTCAAGAAAGGTCTACCAAAGATAATGGGACAGAAGTCATCTTGTGGGGAACCAAGAACTAGAAAATCAGTGGGATATTTTATTTTCCCACACAAGACTTCAACATCTCTAACAATCCCAAGTGGTGTGATGGTGTCTCTATTAGCAAGTTTAATAGTGACATCTATGTCTTCTATTTCAGTGGGTGCTATGTCATTCATAATTTCTTGGTATAAGGTAAAAGGAATAGCACTCACGCTAGCACCTAAGTCACATAGACCATGATAACAATGATCTCCTATTTTGACTGAGACAACGAGCATGCCAACAACAGGTCTATGTTTATCTTTTTCATCGGGTTTAGCAATTCTAGCAGCTTCATTACAGAAGTAAATAACATGCCCATCAATATTTTCTACCAAGAGATCTTTAACCATAGCAACACTAGGTTCTACTTTAATTTGTTCAGCAGGTTTAGGTGCTCTAATATTATTTTTGCGAACCACAGTTGAAACCTTAGCATGTTCCTTTATCCTAACAGGGAAAGGTGGTTTTTCAATATAAGCAGTAGGAACAACTATGTCAACATTGTAAATAATAGTTTCATCTTTAGCTATGACCGGTTCTTTAGTTTCTTCTTTAATAGGTGGGCAATATTTAAACCACTTCTCCTTAGGGAGATCAACATGAGTAGCAAATGATTCACAAAAGGAGGCTACTATCTCAGAGTCAAGTCCACATTTAGTGCTAAACTTTTGAAAAGCATCACTATTCATAAAAGATTTAACACAATCGAATTCAAGCTTAATACCTGACTCTTTACCTTCGTCGAGTTCCCAATATTCAGAGTTGCGTTTAATTCTTTCTAAAAGATCCCACCTGAATTCAATAGTCTTCTTCATAAAAGAACCAGTACAAGAAGTATCGAGCATGGATTGATCATCACGAGAAAGCCAAGCATAAAAATTCTAAATGATAATTTCTCTTGAGAGCTCATGATTGGGGCATGAATATAACATTGACTTAAGCCTCCCACAAGCTAGAGCGATAATTTCTCCTTCACGAGGCCAAAAATTATATATATATATAATTCCTATCATGATGAACTAGATGCATAGGATAATTTTTTTGGTGAAATTCCAATTTCAATCGATTCCAGTTCCAAGATCCAATATCATCGCATAGCCTATACCATGCCAATGCTTTTTCCTTTGAAAATAAAGGGAAAACCTTCTTCTTAGCTTCATCTCTGGGCAAACATGCAAGCTTAAATAATCCACAAATTTCATCCACATATATCAAGTGCATATCACGATGTTTAGTTCCATCTCCTGCATAAGGATTAGCTAGCAGTTGTTCTATCATACCCGAAGGAATTTCATAACCAATATTTTCAGTAGGTGCAGTAGGTTGAGGGGTAGCTAATTGTGGTTCCGGTCGAGGTGAAGATACCCCGAACAAGCCCCTCAAAGGATGATTCTCCATAGTAACAAGTGACAATAAATTTCAGCACGTAGTAATAATTTTCCCTTACCAAGAGCGCTTCACTCCCCGGCAACGGCGCCAGAAAAGAGCCTTGATGACCCACAAGTATAGGGGATCAATCATAGTCCTTTTGATAAGTAAGAGTGTCGAACCCAACGAGGAGCAGAAGGAAATGACAAGTGGTTTTCAGCAAGGTATTTTCTGCAAGCACTGAAATAGTCGGTAACAACTAGTTTGATAGCAAGATAATTTGTAACGAGCAAGTAACGGTAACGGTAAATAATATGCAGCAAGGTCGCCTAATCCTTTTGTGGCAAAGGACAGGTCAAAACGGTCTCTTATGATAAGCAAAGTGTTCTTGAGGGTACACGGGAATTTCATCATATCACTTTCATCATGTTGGTTTGATTCGTGTTCGCTACTTTGATAATTTGATATGTGGGTGGACCGGTGCTTAGGTGCTGTTCCTACTTGAACAAACCTCCTACTTATGATTAACCCTCTCTCAAGCATCCGCAACTACGAGAAAAGTATTAAGATAAAATCTAACCATAGCATTAAACTTTTGGATCCAAATCAGTCCCTTATGAAATAGCGCAGAAACTAGGGTTTAAGCTTCTATCACTCTAGCAACCCATCATCTAATAACTACTCCACAATGCATTCCCTTAGGCCCAAATATGGTGAAGTTCCTAGTAGTCGATGTTCACATGAGACCACTAAGGGAATCACAACATACATATCATCAAAATATCGAACACATATCAAGTTCACATAATTACTTGTAACATGACTTCTCCCGTGACCTCAAGAACAAAAGTAACTATTCACAAATGATAATCATGCTCAAGATCAAAGGGGTATTAAATATCATGATGGATCTGAACATATAATCTTCCACCAAATAAACCGTATAGTAATCAACTACAAGATGTAATCAACACTACTAGTCACCCATAAGTACCAATCTAAGGTTCTGGTACAAAGATAGAACACAAGAGATGAACAAGGGTTTGAGAGGGGATGGTGTTCTTGAAGATGTTGATGGAGATGGCCCTCCCAAAGATGGGAGAGTTGTTGGTGATGACGATGACGATGATTTCCCCCTCCTGGAGGGAAGTTCCCCCGACGGAATCGCTCCGCCGGAGGGCAAAAGTGCTCCTGCCCAAGTTCCATCTCGAGACGGCGGCGCTTCATCCTGAAAGTCCTCTTCTTATTTTTTCTAGGTCAAAATGACTTATATACCAGAAGAGGGGCACCGGAGGTGGGCCGAGGAGGGCACAACCCACCAGGGCGTGCCTGGGCTCCCTGGCCCGCCCAGGTGGGTTGTGCCCACCTGGTGGGCCCCCTCTAGTAGTTATTTGCTCCAATATTCTTCATATATTCCAAAACAATTCTCCGTAAATTTTCAGCTCATTTGGAGATGTGTAGAATAGGTAACTCTGACGTAGCTTTTCCAGGTCCAGAATTCCAGTTGCCGGCATTCTCCCTCTTTGTGTAAACCTTGCATAATGTGAGAGAAAAGGCATTAGAAATACTCCAAAAAGCATTATTATGCATGAGAACATTATAAATAACAATAGAAAAACATGATGCAAAATGGACGTATCAATCGGCAAGAGCAATTATATACACCAGATGAAACCAAACGTCTAGGTGAGCATACGAAAAAACTAATTGTATTAAAGCATAACTGAGTAGGCGATGTGTTTATGTTCATCGGTGACCGGTGATGTTTCAGTATCATACATATGTTGAACTTATTAACTAATCTAACTTGTGACACATTTGCAAACGGTACAATTTATACTCTACAAGGTTCTATAAATATGCACACCTAATAATGCACTAGAAAACAATTTTAAAATATTACTTGGATATTATTCCTTAGAAAACCTCTAACATGATAATTAATGAGCCTAAACTCTAGATGAACATATGCACATACATACAAATATGTATTTGTGCACTATATAATTTGAGGAATTGTCCCTAAAATAATTAAAAGATAATTTATGTTAAATCAATTAATTTAAATTTAGCATAAATAAAGTGGTTGATGATATACATTACGATTAATAACAAAGAATATTGGTTAACTATATCAGCTAAATTATATGGTTGACTATACCAACTAAACAATACTCCCTCCGTCCCAAAATAAGTGTCTCAACTTTGTACTAACTCTAGTACAAAGTTGTACTAAACTTGAAACACTTATTTTGGGACGGAGGGAGTATAATGTATACTCCTTAATATTGAAGTATGATAAATAATAAAAATAAATAAGTATAAAAGTTTGGTATAAAGAGTATTTATTTAATTTTGCCCCGGGTCCCAAATTTACCTGAACCGCCCCTGAGGACGACGCGGCGCTGCCAGATCCGCGTGTCCAGTGACCAACCCATTCACCAGATCCAACACGTACGCCCTAGCCCTTGCACCAGATCCAGCACAGACACCCAAGCCCGTGAACCCCTAGTTAGCTCCAGCGAAACGGCGGCAACGCTGAGCCAAACCCACCCCATCCATGGCACCCAAGCAGGCCGCAGGGGAACAAATTGAAATTAGATATATACACCGAAAAGAAGTAACTTCCAAACTAAAGAAACACAAATTATACCAACTTCAGAAAATAGTCAACTTCGAGTCATCCGATTTGACTAAAAAACAGAGTTAGAGCACAACACCAAGTTCAGAAATAGTCAGCTAAACTCCCACACAAAATTACAAAGCCAAGTGCTCTTCGAGGAATCTAGTAGCAGCCTACATTACTCGATAGGTCATCAGATAGGACGGCAAACGTAAAACGCGAAGGAGCATGGTGTGCCCATCGAGTGGCTCCTTAAGAAAGAGGTCTTGCTGCCCATGCAGCAACTTCCTGATCATCTGGGCAGCTGCTGTAAATGTGGCATCATCACTGTCTGATCGTGGGAGAACGTCGTTGAGATGTCCTTGGACCACAGCTCAAAATTCATGTACCTGAGGCTTATCTAGGTCTGTTGAAATGAAACTATCATCAGTCCAATGTTTAGAAAAATCTAACTAGGAAATTCAGACATTTAATATTTACCATGGCTTAGCCACTTCAACTGGTCATGAGTCAAAAGCTCTGCTGGTGCTAGGGGAAGGTCCTCCCGTCGCAAGTTGATCGGGACGATGACAGGACCATGAGGTGCTGAAGTGAAATGAAAATGGAGCAATTCAGTATTTCTGAAAAGAAGATTGAATGACAAGTTCAGAAATTCACTCGGCTATTGCATGTTACCTGTTCCATAAGGCTCCAGCCAGTATTTCAGACAGCCGTTGTGGAGGCCAGCAGGCACGGGCACAACTGGGTGTGGGTCGTTCTGGATGATGGCAGAAGGTGTCGCGGAAGAGGCTTAAAAAGCTGTTGAAATTAAATGGTCAGCGAGCAATTATGTATCTCAAAAAGAAGAGATTGATTTAAGAAATTTGGAAATTCACCAGCCATTGCAAGTTACCTCGGCCAGCACCAGCAGGCACCAACACTGTTGGGGGCTGCTGGGACGGACCGCTGTGGATGATGCCAGAAGGTGCCATAGAAGAGGCTTGGTTGGCTTGCCGCTGCGTCGAGGATGAAGGGGGCATCCACGGTGCCAACCACTGATAAATTCAAAACGAGTTTGGAAGACAGTACGAAAGAGCATGAGCACGAGACTCCATGAATACAAGCAAGAGAAGGACTGTTCATCATGGCGTACCATCAGAGGGAGACACGATGGTGATGGTGCCACCTTCGCCGTCTGCCATCGCAACAACTATACTTTGATGCTTGAGAGACCCTGTGCGACGGTGATCGTCCTCCTCTAGCTCCTTTGTTACCAGCATCGTTGTTGCCGCGGCAGCTAGGGTCGTCCCATAGCTAAGGCAAAGAGGACGACAACCGAGGCCCAAAGGAGAAGGGACCCAAATATTAAACATGATAACCACTATACTATTATCTATTAAGTTCACAATTTTATTGCATATGTGTAAAATAAATCCTAATTTTGCAGGAGGATATTTACATCACATCAAATTAACAACCAATCTGATAGATGATAGTGGATATGATAGGCAACTATGAACTTAGTTAGCCAGCTAGTCCCTCTCTCATAGACGTCCTATAGCTTGTACTTAAATCGATGTAAAATAATTTCTATGTTTAATCCATACATAACTTTATTTTAGAAATTGGCAAAAGCTATTATATAGATGATACGTCTCAAACGTATCTATAATTTTTGATTGTTTAATGCTATTATGTTACCATTTTTATATACCTTTTATAGCAATTTATATTATTTTTATGAACTAACCTATTGATTTAGTGCCCAGTGCTAGTTTCTGCTTTCTGCTTGTTTTTGGTTTCGCGGGAAATATACGATGGTCAAAATATGTTGCCGATTTAAAACACTAGAAGCTTTGAGAGATGTCGATGATGTAGGCTGTCAGTGCAGATGTGGAGCGTGCGAAAAAACATGTTCTCAATTTCAAGGAATCGATCAAGGGTCATCGAGTGCTCAACCGCAATGGGGCGCGCGGTCATTTGACGCTGATGGACGATTACTTTGCCCTCGATGGCCTATTCGCTGGCAATTTTCATCGGTGTTCTCGGATGCGGGAAAATGTCTTCGATCGCCTATATCATGGTGTCCAGTCCTTTGATGACTACTTCATCTTGAAAAAGGACGTTGTGCAAAGGATTGGGTTCTCTGGTTACCATAAGTGCACGACTGCGCTGCGGATGCTTGCATATGGCACGACCGCTGATTCGTGGGACGAGTACCTACGGATGTATGAGAACACATGCGGAGATGCAATGGTCAGGTTTGTTACTTTCGTCGTCGAGGTGTTTGGACCTTGGTACCTGAGGGAACCAATTATGGCATACACCACGAGGATCTTTGCAATCTCAGAAGCAAGAGGGTGGCTAGGTTTGATTGGATCTCTTGACAGCATGCGTTGGAAATGGAAAAACTACCAAAAAGCTTTACAAGGGCAATATCATTGTCATGTTAACAAGCCCCATCATTCTTGAAGAAGTTGCATCACATGATCTTTGGATTTGGCACGCTTTCTTTGGCATGCCCGGGTCTCACAATGACATCAATGTGCTGCAGCGATCACCATTGTTTGTTAAGCTGACTGAAGGAAAAGCTCTGCCTTGCCGCTGTACTGTCAATGGGCATGAGTACAACATGGGCTACTATCTGGTTGACGGTATCTATCCTCCTTGGGCTACCTTTGTCAAGACCATCACTGACCCACTTGGCCAAAAAAGGTCTCACTTTGAACAAGAGGCAACAAAAAAAGGATGTTGAGAGGTCATTTGAAGTTCCGCAAGCACACGTTTTGCTGTTGTTTGTGGGCCTGCAAAAAAATGAGAGATCCGGAGACCTTGTGGGAGGTAATTGTAACACCCCCTTGTAATGAGCCCTGTGACACTCTGTTAATCTTGCCAAGTGAAAGGATCTAGATGACGACTAGAGGGGGGGGGGGTGAATAGGCGTTTTGAAACTGTTACGGATTTGGCTTTATCCTAATGCGGAATTAAACTAAACGGATACCTTTCAAGCACAAAACCTAAATATTCTAGGCTCAACTAAGTGCACCAACAATCTATGCTAAACAAGATAGGCACTTAAGGAAACTAGCAAGCACAAACTATATCACAAGATATGGAAATGTAGGAACAACTAAGCAATTCAACTAGCACAAGATATATCAATATGAGCAAGTATGAATTGCGGTAAGTAAAGGGTGAGGGTATGAGATAACCACAAGTGAGTCGGAGACGCGGATTTATCCCGAAGTTCACACTCGTGAGAGTGCTAATCTCCGTTAGAGCGGTGCCGAAGCCAAAGCTTCAGGGCGCCACCAAGTAGCTCACCGTATTCTCCCTTTCGAGTCACCCCCAACGGATGAGCCTCGATTCACTCGGGGTTGGTCTTGAAGGCGACCACCACACCTTTACAAACTTCTCCGGAGCATACCACAAGCAAGGAAGCTTCCGGAGGAACCTTGACCACTTAGGCCACTTCAACACCCTTCCCCGGAGCACACCACAAGAGGAAGCTTCCGGGGGAACCTTGACCACCTAGGCCACTTCACAATCTTCACAATATGTCACCAAACCGTCTAGGAGGTGGAAGCCTCCAAGAGTAATAAACTCACAAGCTCTCACTCGAACTAATCGATGCGGGGAGCTCAAACCAATGCAACAAATGCAATGCAAGGTTAAGCAACAAATGCTCAACCCACTCTCTCAATCTCACAAGATGCAACTCAAGAAAGTAGGAGATTGAAGAGAGGGGATGCAATGGATAGGATCAACAAATGGCTCACAAATCCATCCACAAATCCCCCTTCACATAGAGGGGAGATAGGGGTTTGGGAGAGGTGGAGAGAGGCTCAAAATGGTGTTTAGAAGGTGTGTCAACAGCCCCCAAACCGGAGGGGGGACGCAGCCCTTAAAAAGCCAAACACAGAAACTAGCCATTGGGGTTCAACGGGCATTTCCTGGGCACCCCGTGCACACGGGGGGTTAGACCCCGTGCACACGGGGTCCCGTGTGCACGGTACAAGTCCGTGTCCACGGGGTACCCAGGACAGCCAGCAGCAGCCCACTCAAACGATGATAACTTTGGCATACGGACTCCGAATTCGATGATCTTGGGCTCGTTTTGAAGCTATGGAAAAGACCAAGGTCCTCACATAGAGAACCACCCAAGATCAACAAGAAAGAATGATGCAAGTAATGCAAAGGTTTGAGCTCTCTACATGCGACGCGATCAAGCTACTTGCCCGAGAGTCCCCCTTGATAGTACGGCTATCGAACCTATAATCCGGTCTCCCACCAAGCACTATGAGACCGGCAAAACTAGGAAAACCTAGCTAAGTTATACCTTTGCCTTGCATATTCAACTTGAGCTTGATGATGACTTTAATGCTTGCCTCAAGTTGGAATCCCTTTCTTGTCCACAACCACTTGGTGAAGATACTCGAATTGCTTCCTCATATTGTAATGAGGGAAGCCTTAACTTAAGCCCACCTTCACATGTGTATTATCATGATGTGGACCGCAAGCTTCAAAGTATATAACCTCTGGCTTCTCATCTTGCACTTGGACTCCTCTAACCCGATGACCATCACCTCTTGATGTCATCCACACATAGGCTACTTGAAATCTTTCCTTTTGTTGCAAGCCCATGAGAAACACCTATCCCACATAGACATAACAAACACATAGCATGGGTTAGGTAACAAAGCACAATTCACAGTTACTTACCATACCACTAGATCACTTGATCTCATGTGGTACAATGTTTGTGCTTTGTGGGTTGACCACTTAGATATAATCTTTGAGCTTCATCTTGGTCAACCAACATCTTTACTTCAAGCTCCATCTTGGTTTCTTGAAAGCCACAATGAACTCTTCATTTCCCTTCATTGCTTCAAGACTATATCACCAAAGACTCTTTCATGACCATATCAAGTTCCACTATGAATATCATCTTGGTCACCACTTGCCCTTCTAAGAACTCCATCACAAGCTCTTGAGAGGCACCATGAATTCTTCACTCTAGTTGCTTGCTTCAAGACTTGATCAACCGAAACCCAACACATGAGCTCACCATGATCTTGTCTTGAAACCATAACTCAAATTCTTCTCTTTGATTATTCTCTCAAGCCTTGATCCTCAGAAGCCCAAATATGTCAATCTTTGAGATCCTCCAAAGAACTGAAACGTCACTGGATATGGGATCTCGAGAGCCAACACCTAGGCCCCGTGAGCACGGGGTATCCAGAGAGTTGACACTCGACCCTGTGCACACGGCACAAGCCCGTGTGCAAGGGGTATCCAGAGAGGGATACCATGAGGACTTCTTCGGATGCTTTGATGGCAATCTTCACATAACAACCCAAATAACTTCAAGCATCACTATGGAACATATCTTCATATAAGATCCAATGCACTTGATGCTCCTTAGGAATTGTCATTTAATACCAAAGCTTAGAGCACATATAACTTCATCTATATGGACTTCATCCTTGATTCCATCCAATATCCTTGAGACACTATCTTCATATATATGGACTTCATCCTTGATTTAGTCCAATATCCTTGTGGCACCATCTATGGACAACCCTTCAAATATATCTCACTGAAAACATTAGTCCATGGAGATTGTCATTCAATTACCAAAACCACACTTAGGGGCTCGATGCACTTTCAATCTCCCCCATTTTGGTAATTGATGACAATCTCAACAAGAGGGTTTATATAATGAATTTAAAACAAGTATGCAATCTATCCGAGAATAAATTGAATACTTGAGGTGGTTTTGATAGCCTCAAATATCCCAAAGATAGTTGATGTTATCAAAACCGGTTGTACTAGCATCGAAATACTACACAAGAATTTGATGCTAGTAGAACCACACTATATAGAGCAAACTCCCCCACAATATATGCACGGGAAATAACTTGGTGGAGTTTTCTCTATATACACATCCATGCAACAAGCAAACACAACAAATGGTAGATATGCATGAATGACAAGAACCAACCCACTTTTCCTAAACCCTCTAAACTTCTCCCCCATTGGCAACAAGTGCCAAAATGGAGGAAAAATCTAGAAGACCAATATAGTATGAGTTCCTCCTTAGTTTGTGCATTTCTCATATTGTGAGTGGAATCAAATGCACATATCCAGTTACGAACAAACGAAGAAATTCACACTATATTGAGGATCCATAGAATGCACCAAAAAGATATTATGATATGATCATCGGAGTGTTCTAAAGAATATAGAGAAGCTCCCCATGATTTGTGCATTATTTAGTTTTGTATTTGGATACAACGTGCACAAAATAGGATCATCACTTGACTAAGCATGGGTCCAAAATATATCCAACAACTCATGGGTGCAAAGATATATGCAATACATACAAGCACTCACTACTCAACCTCTTACCAGATTCACCAGAGAATAAAAAGAGACAATCCAAGTGACTGGCAAGGAATAAAGGATATCAAAGAAGGATATGCACTTTCTCATGTGTATAAGTTTCTTACGTGGCCAATAATCATCGAGATGAGCATCCACAGAGAAACTTGCACACACAAAAAGATACAAAAGATAAGAACATGATATCCAAGAATGAATCCATTATTATACAAACTTGATCTTAGCATAAGAGCTTTGTCACATGGCACATGACACAAGGCACATGGCGCAAATTGATCTCATTTGCATAAAAATGAATTACTCAGCATGAGAGCAAATTCCACAACCAAAAAGACTGTTTCTTGCAATTATATCAATATTGCACATAAGAGCACTTTGAGGAATTGGTATGCAATAAGTTGCTTAATTGGCATATTTGGGATAAGTGAACCATGAGCATGGTCTTATAGATCCCCATGATATGCTTCTTCCCAAAAGTCTCATAGATGCAATAAGGAGGTTTAAGCTTTTGCAATAAACACAAACTCAACAAGTACTAATCATGCCATGATGCAACATACATAATGTTGACTCTAATTTAAATAAATGCATGAAGTAAGAACTTGTTACCGAGAGAGCATTGGTTCAAGGGGCCCTTGATCTAGCACGTGAACATGAGGGACTTGATCTTGTTCTTGGATAGGTACATGATCTCCCATAGCATCTTGCTCTTGTGTTGGGGGTGATGACTTCCCTTGTGGTGGATCCACAAGAGGGGCTCTTACTCCTTCTTCTTCTACATGGACATGGGGTGTTTCTTGTGGAAGAATATGACCAATCCCCGTTGTACTTGTAGCTTGGGAAGGAGCCTCATCACCTACAACACTTGAAACAATTTGCTCTACAAGGAAGCCGTTATCCTCATCAAACTCCTCATTCGCCATTTCCTCAATACATCCAGTGGATTTATTGAGAATAAGTAAGTGTGGGAGCTTGATGCATATCCAATAAAAAGACCCAAATATAGTTAACCGGGTTTTCATGATGAGAATGAAACACTTACAACAGAACCGGGTTTTCATTTATCTTCTCCCTCAAATCGAAGAATCAATCAAGCTTGGCTCTAATAATTTCCCACGGTGTCTCCATCTTCCTTGTGAATAAGCCAAGCATCCAATGCTTATCCAAAGTACCTAAAACACATTAAGGTACAATTTGGTCCCCAAACATATTGGGTCCGAAGTAGTTAGCACAACCACAATACATAGGGCAAACTCCACAATAAATATGTGCAAATGTATATGAACTCGAAATTCATGCACATCTTTAACCATTAAGGATATTATGGAGTTTACCCTATAGAGAGGATCAAGTAGAGCAAGCAAGGCATGGAGAAGAATATAAATAAATATGCATGCACATGCCTACCAAGATCCAAAGAGATACAATTTGGTCGAAAGAACACAAAGACGAAGAATACTCCAATAATAACATAAAGCATTCAAGTTGTCCAAATTATATCAAGTGACGAATCCACACAGGACCACACACAAAGTACAACATATGAACTAAGCAAAAACCAATGAGCATATAGGATATACATTACACACATGCTCAAAGGCTTATCTCACTCAAGTAGATAATAGAAAGTACAAGCAGTGAGATACGGCAAGTTGAAGCACAAGCCGAGAAGAAGATGATCACAAAGTTCTACCACATAAAGAAATACCAATTGTAAGAGAATACAAATGGTATTTGGAATTAACACTCGGTGGTAGATTCCGAAGAAGCACAAGATCAAAATCAATCCAAAGCATAAGAGAGCTTTATAGCGTACTTGGCCGGGTGGACATTTCTGCCCATTGGACCCCGTGCGCACGGGCTAGGTCAGCCCCGTGCGCACGGTGTGTCCAGAGGAGAAACCACCACCCCGTGCGCACGGGGGTCCAGGACCCCGTGCGCACGGGGTGTCCAGTAAGTTTCGTGGTACCCCGTGCGCATGGAGGTCAGAGACCCCATGTACACGGGGTGTCCAGAAACTTACTGAAGAACCTCACAGGACACCGCGACGAAGCACGCAACAAAGGCAAATAATCAACCAACAAGAGATAATTAGTGGATACTTTGAGAAATTGAATTTCAAATGAGCTTGACATACCACATAGTGACTAGATAATATTGAATATCAATACTATGTGGCATTTCTCATATTCACATTTTGGGTTTGTGATGTGCACAAAACATAACACTCCCCCATAATGTGATGATCCACTAATATCTCGCAAGAGCCAAACAAGATACAATAAAGGCTCAAGACTACAAACACCACTATATGATGTGCAATGCAACCTACACATGCTAGATAACACAAATCAAGCATACTAGGAAGCACAACAAATAAATGCACATGCTAGATACAAAACCTAAGCATGCAAGGGGCGAGTAACTTTCAATGTAAGCAATAAAAATACAAGTTACCGCAAGGAGGAACATTGGATAGATAATATGAAGATAATCCACATGACTTGGCTCGAACAAATAAATGATGAATATTCTTTTCTTCATGAACTAGCCAAATCTCCAATGTCCTCCACACACCTATTGATCAAGGTTGAGCTTGATGGTCCCCAACCAAGTTGGGTCCTAAGAAGTTAGTCACAATAGGCTTGGCAACCCAAATGGCCTTTTCCATTTCCAACCCACTTTGGGCGCCAACAAACTTGGCAAACAAATTGCCAACAACATCCTTCCTAAGTGAATAATGATCATTGACTAGAGGAGGCTTAGGGATGTTACCGTTGGGACAAGATGAAGATATGTGTCCCTTCTCACAACAAATATAGCAACATGTGCTCCCCCTTCTCTTCTTCTTTACTTTCTCAACTTGGGGAGCATTTCCTTGGTTCATTATTGATAGTGGCCTTTCTTCAGCTTGAGGTTGACCTTGAGATTGAACTTGAGGTTGACCTTGAGATTGAACTTGAGGCCGCTTCCCTTGTTGCTTCACATTTGAAGCCTTCTTCTTCAATGGACAAGATCTCACATGGTGTCCAACATTCTTGCACTTGAAGCATGTAATGTTGGCCTCATTCTTGACTTGGTCTTGTCCCTTCTTCTTTTTCTTGTACTTCTTGTTGTTGGAGATGAAACCAAGTCCACCCTTGTCATGAGGGGATTTTTGAACACTCAAGATAGTGTTGAGAGTGGAATTTCCTTCATGACACATTTCCAAGTCTTTCATCAAATTAGTGACTTGGGCCTTGAGCTCTTTGTTTTCCTCTACAAGGTTAGTATCAACAAAAGTACTAGAGGAAGTAGAAGCTTCATGGTTAGAGCAACAACGCAAGGAGAGCAGTTCATTACAAGAATTGGCAATAATATGTCTAGATGAATCACTAGGACTAGCACATGTCAATAAAGCATTTTGAGTAGAAATAGTGCTAATGTCCACATGAGGCTCACAAGATGTTACCTTAGTCACAATAGCCTCATGAGCTAACTTAGCCTTTCATGGGAGATAAGAAGATCATCATGAGAGCCCGAGAGCTTTTCATGTCTTTCTTCTAATTCCCCATAATTGCTAGTTAGCAAACCAAGTTGAGCCCTTAGCTCAACATTCTCATTCAAGATAGATGCTTCACAAGAAGTAGAGTTAGTAGCACAAGCATTATTAACAATATGAGAGGAGCTAGAAGAAACTAGAGACTTCACATGAGTAGCTTGAAGTTCCTCATAAGACTTAGAGAGTTTGGTGAGCTCGCCTTTGACATTCTTGTAGCCAAGGTCAAGGTGCTCAAAATCCTCTCTAAGTTGATCATGAGCAACTTCAATCTCTTCTTTAGAAGATTCTAAGTCTCTAAAAGTTTCTAGAGCATCAAGAAGGTTACAGTCAAGTTTTTCATTAAGTTCTTGCTCTTCATGAAGTAAATCATTACACTTCCCAAAATGGGCAATAAGATCTTTAAACATCACATAAGTGTTCTTATTAACCCCATGAAGAGCTTTACCAATTTCATAAATTTCTTGACTCATATCAATATTAGTTTCATCATCACACTCATCATTATCACTACAAAGAGTAAATGATACCTCGGTAATACCTCTTGCCATGAGGCACATGTGAACATCGGAGGTTGATGATGATTCTTTTGGAGAGGGAGATTCTTCATCATCAAGAGTAGGATATCCATGTCCATCCTCTTGACACTCATAGCATTTCCTCTCCATTGTGGTGATGTCCTTCTTTGCTCTTCTAGCAATTTCTTCATTAATGATGTGTGCACTATTTTTCCTTATTTCCTCTACATTGTTAGTCAAACAACAACTAGAGGAAATAGAAGCATATATATCATGGAAACAAGGAGTATCAAGCATATCATCACATGAAGTATTCAAGGAATCTCTATATGATATGCATGGACTATTAACACAAGAATGTATGTCATTTTTGCTAGATGTGTTCAAGTCCAAAGAAGCTACAACATTAGCATTTATGCATGAAAGATCATCAATGCTGAGCACAACATCATCATCACAAATGATATTTCCACTCACCATGTTATTACCTTGGGACATGTCATATGATGGTGAGGTGGAAGTATTTGAAATGTCCAAGCACACGGAGGAAGAAGCAATATGGAGTTCTTCATGATATGAAGATGTGGAGAACTCCTCAATTGACTCCTCCGTAAGATGATGAACCTCATCAAGATTGGACCCACCATATATTACTCCAAGTTTGGTCCACATCTCATGAGCCGACACACAAGTCATGATTGACTCAAACACTTCGAGGGATATAGATCGGATTAAGACATTCGTAGCACCATACCCACAAAGCATATTATCATTTTCTTCAATAGTGGGAAAAGTTCATCCTTCCAAGGAGGAGCCCCTACAAGAACAATTCGCACAAAATTTGGACCCATGGCCCAGAAATGACAAAGCATGCGAATTTTCCACAAGTGATAGTTTGTGCCACTAAAACAAAAAGTGTCATCGTGCACTAAACCACTAGTCGACATCTTTACTCTCTAGGCGGTGAAGCCTAGCAAGGAGAGACCAAAGCTCTGATACCAATTGAAAGGATCTAGATGATGACTAGAGGGGGGGTGAATAGGCGTTTTAAAACTGTTACGGATTTTGCTTTATCCTAATGCGGAATTAAACTAAACGGATACCTTTCAAGCACAAAACCTAAATATGCTAGGCTCAACTAAGTGCACCAACAATCTATGCTAAACAAGATAGGCACTTAAGGAAACTAGCAAGCACAAACTATATCACAAGATATGGAAATGTAGGAACAACTAAGCAATTCAACTAGCACAAGATATATCAATATGAGCAAGTATGAATTACGGTAAGTAAAGGGTGAGGGTATGAGATAACCACAAGTGAGTCGGAGACGCGGATTTATCCCGAAGTTCACACTCGTGAGAGTGCTAATCTCCGTTAGAGCGGTGCTGAAGCCAAAGCTTCAGGGCGCCACCAAGTGGCTCACCGTATTCTCCCTTTCGAGTCACCCCCAACGGATGAGCCTCGATTCACTCGGGGTTGGTCTTGAAGGCGACCACCACACCTTTACAAACTTCTCCGGAGCACACCACAAGCAAGGAAGCTTCCGGAGGAACCTTGACCACTTAGGCCACTTCAACACCCTTCCCCGGAGCACACCACAAGAGGAAGCTTCCGGGGGAACCTTGACCACCTAGGCCACTTCACAATCTTCACAATATGTCACCAAACCGTCTAGGAGGCGGAAGCCTCCAAGAGTAATAAACTCACAAGCTCTCACTCGAACTAATCGATGCGGGGAGCTCAAACCAATGCAACAAATGCAATGCAAGGTTAAGCAACAAATGCTCAACCCACTCTCTCAATCTCACAAGATGCAACTCAAGAAAGTAGGAGATTGAAGAGAGGGGATGCAATGGATAGGATCAACAAATGGCTCACAAATCCATCCACAAATCCCCCTTCACATAGAGCGGAGATAGGGGTTTGGCAGAGGTGGAGAGAGGCTCAAAATGGTGTTTAGAAGGTGTGTCAACAGTCCCCAAACCGGAGGGGGGACGCAGCCCTTAAAAAGCCAAACACAGAAACTAGCCGTTGGGGTTCAACGGGCATTTCCTGGGCACCCCGTGCACACGGGGGGTTAGACCCCGTGCACATGGGGTCCTGTGTGCACGGTACAAGTCCGTGTCCACGGGGTACCCAGGACAGCCAGCAGCAGCCCACTCAAACGATGATAACTTTGGCATACGGACTTCGAATTCGATGATCTTGGGCTCGTTTTGAAGCTATGGAAAAGCCCAAGGTCCTCACATAGAGAACCACCCAAGATCAACAAGAAAGAATGATGCAAGTAATGCAAAGGTTTGAGCTCTCTACATGCGACGCGATCAAGCTACTTGCCCGAGAGTCCCCCTTGATAGTACGGCTATCGAACCTATAATCCGGTCTCCCACCAAGCACTATGAGACCGGCAAAACTAGGAAAACCTAGCTAAGTTATACCTTTGCCTTGCATATTCAACTTGAGCTTGATGATGACTTTAATGCTTGCCTCAAGTTGGAATCACTTTCTTGTCCACAACCACTTGGTGAAGATACTCGAATTGCTTCCTCATATTGTAATGAGGGAAGCCTTAACTTAAGCCCACCTTCACATGTGTATTATCATGATGTGGACCGCAAGCTTCAAAGTATATAACCTCCGGCTTCTCATCTCGCACTTGGACTCCTCTAACCCGATGACCATCACCTCTTGATGTCATCCACACATAGGCTACTTGAAATCTTTCCTTTTGTTGCAAGCCCATGAGAAACACCTATCCCACATAGACATAACAAACACATAGCATGGGTTAGGTAACAAAGCACAATTCACAGTTACTTACCATACCACTAGATCACTTGATCTCATGTGGTACAATGTTTGTGCTTTGTGGGTTCACCACTTAGATATAATCTTTGAGCTTCATCTTGGTCAACCAACATCTTTACTTCAAGCTCCATCTTGGTTTCTTGAAAGCCACAATGAACTCTTCATTTCCCTTCATTGCTTCAAGACTATATCACCAAAGACTCTTTCATGACCATATCAAGTTCCACTATGAATATCATCTTGGTCACCACTTGCCCTTCTAAGAACTCCATCACAAGCTCTTGAGAGGCACCATGAATTCTTCACTCTAGTTGCTTGCTTCAAGACTTGATCAACCGAAACCCAACACATGAGCTCACCATGATCTTGTCTTGAAACCATAACTCAAATTCTTCTCTTTGATTATTCTCTCAAGCCTTGATCCTCAGAAGCCCAAATATGTCAATCTTTGAGATCCTCCAAAGAACTGAAACCTCACTGGATATGGGATCTCGAGAGCCAACACCTAGGCCCCGTGAGCACGGGGTATCCAGAGAGTTGACACTCGACCCCGTGCACACGGTACAAGCCCGTGTGCAAGGGGTATCCAGAGAGGGATACCATGAGGACTTCTTCGGATGCTTTGATGGCAATCTTCACATAACAACCCAAATAACTTCAAGCATCACTATGGAACATATCTTCATATAAGATCGAATGCACTTGATGCTCCATATGAATTGTCATTTAATACCAAAGCTTAGAGCACATATAACTTCATCTATATGGACTTCATCCTTGATTCCATCCAATATCCTTGAGACACTATCTTCATATATATGGACTTCATCCTTGATTTAGTCCAATATCCTTGTGGCACCATCTATGGACAACCCTTCAAATATATCTCACTGAAAACATTAGTCCATGGAGATTGTCATTCAATTACCAAAACCAGACTTAGGGGCTTGATGCACTTTCACCAAGTCATGACCATTTGCAGTGCCAAGTCACATGGGTTAAGTATTCAATACAAATTCAACTCTGAAAATCAACTCAATTTCCAAAGTGAAATATGAAGTTGACCAAGCCTTATGGGAAAATTGTTCAAAACTTTGCAAATATTCCAGAAGCACTCATAAAATTATCACCAATAATATTTGGATTAAATACAAGACTCAAACCATATGAAACAGCAACAAAACAGTAATATACAACACATTTAAAATCATATCATTTTCAAGTGAAGTCCAAATTCACCCAAACCAATTTTTGGGGAAAGCTTACACTGCACATTAATATTTGAGCCTAGTCTCATATTTTACAAAAAGGCTAAAGTGGCCTAACTATTTCAAGATAGAAAATAAATAAAGAAAAAAAAACAAAACATGAAAACACAGCCAAGAGAAAAGGGGAGCAGCCCACTTACCTGGCCACTAGGCCGGAGCCACCGCGCCGCCCAGCCCACTAGCGGCCTCGCCTACCTGCTCCCGCCGCCGTGTCGCGCCCGCCGTGGCCAGACCTCGCCGCGCCGCTCACCGCTCGCCACCACGGCGTAGCAGGTGACGGAGGGGATAAGAACGGCGCCATCCACCCCCCTGGCCTCCCTCTCCCTTTCCCCCCATCGTCTCTCTCTCGCCTTTTCCCTCCTCTGTCTTTCCCTCCACGAACACAGCCGTCGCCACCGCCCCGTCAACCTCGCGGCCACCGGCGCCGGCGCGACCTTCCGAGCTGTCCAGGAGAACCGCCAATCTTCGCCCGATCGCCAGTTGCCTCCGCTGGTCCCCGGAGGCTAAGCATCGCCGGAATCTCCTTCTTCCTCATCGTCGGCCGCCGCGGGCCTCCGTCGCCTCCGGCAACACCCCGGCACTTCTAAGCTGCCACCGGCTTTACTTAGCCACGCGGTGAGCCTCTACCTTCCTCCCTGTCCCCTCTGGTAGCTCGCGCGTGCGCTAGATCGACGGCGCCGCTCGGATCCGAGCTCGCCGCCGCCGTGGTTGAGACCGCCGTCGCTGCAGAGGACAGACGTCGCGCCCGGGCATGCCATCGCGCTCACGGAGCTCGTGGGAAGTGGCTGCGCCGCCTGCTATGCTCCCCCACGCACTCTAGCCACCTCGCTGACCAAGCCCGTGGCTGCGCCGACGCCCCACTCGCTGCTGTCGCCGCCTCCGGCCGCCCCGACACCACCCACTCCCACCATCCGGTTCGCCTCTTCGCGCTGAACCCGTAGATCCCACCTGCGCATCGAACGGCCGCCGGAATCGACCGGCCGGCGATCGTCGGAGCCGCCGGGTTAGCACCGGAGTTAACGCCGGTGATGTCGATGACGTGTCACCATTAGCCACTAACCCTCCCCACTAACTACTCGCTGACAACTGGGCCCAGGCCACTAATTAGATTAGCTAGTTTTAACTAAAAACTGTTAGTTAAACCGGAGTCTATGACACATGGGTCCCGCTGACCCTTTGACTGGTCAGCGTGGACCTAGTCAACTGCTGAGTCAGCAGTTGACTGGTCCCACCTGGCAGCCTCACAGAGCACCTCTGGTGCACTGCACCAGGTGCACCTAGTCTTTTGGCACTGTTATGGATAATCCGAATTTAAAATAATCCAGAAATTCCAGAAAATAATAAAATCTTTGAAAATTAATAACTTTTAAACCGTAGCTCCGATGGAAAAACTTAAAACATGAAAGTTGCTCAGAACGACGAGACGAAGCCGGATACGCGGTCCGTTCGTCCGTCACATGTCCCTAACTATCCGAACATGGAACCATTCCCCTCCGGTCATCTGTATGACAAATGTCCGGAACCGGGAAAACATTCCCAGATGGATTCCTCCTTCCTCGGTGACATGCAACCTTACGTTAGGACACACCCAACGCTGCATATTGCCATGTCATACAATGTGTAGCACTTGTTTGCTTTATATTTATACTGTTTCCTCCCCCTCTTCTCTCTCGATAGAGCCCGGTGCCGACGCAGCTCCGGTGAGTTGGCTGCACTTCTGACGACCTTGCCCTTGCCGCCGAGCAACCAGGCAAGCCCCCCCCCCCTTTGATCATCCCGATATCGCCTATTCTAATATCCCCTGCTTGCATTAGATTTTGCTACTGTTACTGTTTTACCTATTTGTGCTGCATAGCCTATTCATTGTAACCTGCTGTTGATACCTTACTGTTCATCCTAAACTGCTTAATATAGTTTGGGTAGAGCCCCACTAGTGACCCCCACTTATCCTGACTGCCCCGCTGGAGTTTCAAAAGACCCGACCAACGGGATCAAAGACCAGACCCCGGCACCGCACCTCACTTTCCCCTTAGTTGCTCGACACTACTGGGTTACTATCGAGTGCCGAGGGTGATACCTCGTCAGCACTTCTGATGATAACCTTGTAGGTTAGCTAATCGGTCGTGGTAAGCGAGGGTGATTCCTCCTACACCACCCCCGATAACGACGAAGTCGAGCAACACCTCACGTGTGGACCTCGAGGGTGATGCCTCTTACGTCCATCTTGATGTTACATCAGGTGGGAGTCCAACGAGGGTGATGCCTCGGATTCCCCTTGATATGGTGACCACATGGATGCCTTACATTATTGTTGATACTGATACTTGAGAAGGCGGGTCGACCCTGAGGGGTACCCGCGGATGATGGATAGTTACCCGTGAGTTATTCCATGAGGTGCGGCCGGGCATTCTTAGCCCTTGCAGCAAGTCCTCGAGACGGGGCGACGGGGTCACATCTTTCGTGAGTCTCTGCTCGTTTCCGCAAGCCCCTAGTCCTAACGATTTGGATATTAATCTGAGCCGGCCTCTGGTCGGATAGCACTAACCATCACGTGGGCATAGTATGGGCGTTCTACATCGTAACATTAGCCGAAAGCTCTGTCAGACGTCCAGTTCAGCATGGCGGCACGGTCGGATCGCGCCGAGGCGCTGGTATCCACCCTGCGCGCAACGAGCCGGAGTGCACAGGGCGATGGCCCAAGACCCCTGAGCACTTAGGAGGTAGACCGACGGGGACCTCTCTGCTGAGCTATAGGTAGGGTTGCGGTGTGTCTTTTGGCCGAGGCCGGGCATGACCCAGGAAAGTGTGTCCGGCCGGAGTTAAGCAAGCGTGGTGGGTAAGTTGGTGCACCCCTGCAGGGAAGAAACTTCTATCGATAGCCGGTCCTATGGTAAAGGACACTCAGAGTTGTATCCCGATCGGTACAGCTAGAATTGAGATGATACCTGGATATGTGGCTCCGGGATCGCTTTCTCGCAGGGAGACGAGGAAGGATCTCTGGGCGAGACTGTTGCTTGTTATTACCACTACTATATTATACTATGCTATTCTGTACTCTTCTAATGCTGCAAGACGCTCGAAGATGCTGGAAGGTGATTGAAGATGCTAGTCTTTGATAGGACTAGGCTTTCCTCTCTATTCTAGCATTTCTGAAGCCCAGTCCGCATATACAGCCTTCCTTTGATAATGATGCATATGTAGTGTAGATCCTTGCTTGCTGAGTACTTCCGAGTACTCATGGTTGCTTTGCTTTCTTTTTCTCCCCCTATCAGTTTGTCGAGACCAGTTGACGGAGCCCCTGAGACAGCTGCACCGTCGACTGCTACTACTACCCCGAGGATGGCTTCTTCTACGAGTTGGCTGTCAACCAGGAGTAGGTTCGGAGGGTCCTAGGCAGGAGGCCTACGCCTTTCGATCGTAGTGTTTTATTTTTGCCCCGCCTTTTTAAAGGCCTTTCTGTTTTCTTTTATATCTGTACTCAGATATCTGATGCTTCCGCTGATGCTTGTATGTCATCGAGCTATGTATTCGAGCCCTTGAGGCCCTGGTTTGTAATATAAAGCTTGTATGATTTTATTTATGTTTTAGAGTTGTGTTGTGATATCTTCAAGTGAGTCCTTAGGCTTGATTGTGTGCATTTGTGTGTATGATTAGTGCATGATTAAGCCGGGGGCGTCACAGGTTGGTATCAGAGCCGACTGCCTCTAGGGATCCCCCTTTCCAACTCATTGGCCGAAGTTGAGTCTAGTCGTCCAAAACTGTTTTACTAACTTGGCTGTGTGGCTTACGGGCCCACGTCGCCAATTGGGTGGTATTAGGATCTTTTACTCCTCGACCTTTACTCTGGGACTCGGCTCTCTCTTCTATTCGGGTTAAATGAATTTTACTAACGCCGATACTTAGGATCTCGTAAATCCCGTCTACCCGGAGAGCTGGATATCTGTGCGATTTCCCTGTCTTTGATCTGATTAGTCTGATAATCATTTTCCTTTCCATTGTTTTGTTTAACCTTTCCCTCCGAGATCGGTTAAACTTCTCCTTGTCATTTGACAATCATGAGTTTCCTCTGTTTCAGATGGATCGTTTGTTTCCACTCACCCTGCGACACAGCTACCAGTTGTTCGAGCAGGGATACATCCAGAGTACATCCTTTATCCACTGGGGCAGATGTCAATCCGTTATAATACCCCAGTACTTGCTCCTCCAGATTCTCGCAAAGATTTTGTGATCTATTGTGACGCGTCCCGTGAAGGATTAGGCTGTGTCCTAATGCAGGAGCGAAAAGTGATTGCCTATGGCTCTCGACAATTGCGTCCACATGAAGAGAATTATCCGGTACATGATCTAGAACTAGCTGCCGTCATCTATGCACTGCAATTGTGGCGACATTACCTCCTCGGTAATTGTTGCGAGATCTACACAGATCATAAAAGTCTGAAGTACTTGTTCACTCAACCATCTCTGAACCTCCGTCAGCAAAGATGGATGGAGACCATTGCGGACTTTTATTTGGGTATTTCTTATACCCCTGGCAAGGCTAATGTAATGGCTGATGCATTGAGCCGTAAATCCTATTGCTGTGAACTTGAAGTCCAGCTAGAGCAACCCCTCCTGTATGAAGAGCTTCGAAAACTAAATATCGAGATAGTTCCTCAAGGATACTTAAAAACCTTGGTTGTTGAACCAGACCTTGAGAAGGCTGTTAAGAGTGCACAAGCTAAAGATGCTGAAGTTGGTTTGATGAAGAAAGATCTTCACCTGGAAAAGTACAGGGATTTCTCGCTGTCTGAAGATGGAACCTTGTATTTCAGAGACCGTATTGTAGTACCTCGCTTCGAGCTTATGACTGAGAAATTCATGAAGGAGGCACATGATACACCGCTGTCTATTCATCCGGGTAGCACCAAGATGTATCGTGATCTCCGACAAAGGTACTGGTGGTCTAGAATGAAGCAGGATATTGCTCGTTATGTTGCTGAATGTGATGTTTGCCGTCACGTTAAAGCAGAACATCAGAAGCCTGCTGGAATTCTGCAACCGCTCCCTATTCCCTTGTGGAAGTGGGATAAAGTGCAGATGGATTTCATTACTGGTCTTCCCAAGTCTCAGAAAGGTCACGATGCTATTCTTGTCGTCGTCGACCAACTTTCTAAAGTTGCACATTTTCTGCCTGTCAAGGAGACGATCACTGCTAGTCAGTTAGCAGAATTATACATCTCCAGAATTGTTTCACTCCACGGTATTCCGAAAGAGATCAGTTCGGACCGTGGCGGCCTTTTCACTTCCAAGTTCTGGGAAAGTTTCCAACAAGCTATGGGAACTCATATCACCTGGAGTTCAACATATCATCCTCAATCCCAAGGCCAAGTCGAACGAGTAAATCAAGTACTTGAAGACATGCTGCGAGTTTGTGTTATTTCTTTCGGAAAGAAGTGGGAAGAATCTCTCCCGTATGCCGAGTTCTCTTATAACAACAGCTATCAAGCCAGCTTGAAAATGGCCCCCTTCGAAGTTCTATATGGACGTAAGTGTCGAACCCCTCTGAATTGGTCAGAAATTGGGGAACGACCGCTCGTGGGTCCGGATATTATCCAACACGCTGAAGAGCAAGTCCGCATAGTCCGAGAAAATCTCAAGGTGGCTCAGGACCGCCAGAAGAGCAACTATGATCGCAAACGATGGGGTTTGACTTATCAACCTGGCGATGAAGCTTATCTGCGTGTCACTCCCCTGAAGGGCACTCATCGTTTTGGAATCAAGGGCAAGTTAGCTCCCCGCTATATTGGTCCTTTTCGCATAGTTGCAAGACGTGGACAGGTGGCATATAAATTGGAGTTGCCGCCGCAATTCTCTCATATCCACGATGTCTTCCACGTATCACAGCTTCGTAAATGCTTTAAGGAGTCTCCGCACAGAGCAGTGGATCACGAGATGCTCGAATTGCAAGATGATCTATCTTATAAGGAGCATCCCATCCGCATTCTCGATGAAGCTGAACGTCGAACCCGTCAGAAGGTCACCAAGTTCCTGAAAGTGCAGTGGTCAAATCATACCGAAGATGAATCCACTTGGGAACACGAGGATAACCTCCGTGCTGAATACCCCGACCTCTTTCCTTCTGCCTCTTGAATTCTCGGGACGAGAATTTCTTTTAGAGGAGGAGATTTTGTAACACCCCCTTGTAATGAGCCCTGAGACACTCTGTTAATCTTGCCAAGTCATGACCATTTGCAGTGCCAAGTCACATGGGTTAAGTATTCAATACAAATTCAACTCTAAAAATCAACTCAATTTCCAAAGTGAAATATGAAGTTGACCAAGCCTTATGGAAAAATTGTTCAAAACTTTGCAAATATTCCAGAAGCACTCATAAAATTATCACCAATAATATTTGGATTAAATACAAGACTCAAACCATATGAAACAGCAACAAAACAGTAATATACAACACATTTAAAATCATATCATTTTCAAGTGAAGTCCAAATTCACCCAAAACAATTTTTGGGGAAAGCTTACACTGCACATTAATATTTGAGCCTAGTCTGATATTTTACAAAAAGGCTAAAGTGGCCTAACTATTTCAAGATAGAAAATAAATAAAGAAAAAAAAAACAGGAAAACACAGCCAAGAGAAAAGGGGAGCAGCCCACTTACCTGGCCACTAGGACGGAGCCACCGCGCCGCCCAGCCCACTAGCGGCCTCGCCTACCTGCTCCCGCCGCGGTGTCGCGCCCGCCATGGCCAGACCTCGCCGCGCCGCTCACCGCTCGCCACCGCGGCGTAGCAGGTGACGGAGGGGATAAGAACGGCGCCATCCACCCCCTGGCCTCCCTCTCCCTTTCCCCCCATCGTCTCTCTCTCGCCTTTTCCCTCCTCTGTCTTTCCCTCCACGAACACAGCCGTCGCCACCGCCCCGTCAACCTCGCGGCCACCGGCGCCGGCGCGACCTTCCGAGCTGTCCAGGAGAACCGCCAATCTTCGCCCGATCGCCAGTTGCCTCCGCTGGTCCCCGGAGGCTAAGCATCGCCGGAATCTCCTTCTTCCTCATCGTCGGCCGCCGCGGGCCTCCGTCGCCTCCGGCAACACCCCGGCACTTCTAAGCTGCCACCGGCTTTACTTAGCCACGCGGTGAGCCTCTACCTTCCTCCCTGTCCCCTCTGGTAGCTCGCGCGTGCGCTAGATCGACGGCGCCGCTCGGATCCGAGCTCGCCGCCGCCGTGCTTGAGACCGCCGTCGCTGCAGAGGACAGACGTCGCGCCCGGGCATGCCATCGCGCTCACGGAGCTCGTGGGAAGTGGCTGCGCCGCCTGCTATGCTCCCCCACGCACTCTAGCCACCTCGCTGACCAAGCCCGTGGCTGCGCCGCCGCCCCACTCGCTGCTGTCGCCGCCTCCGGCCGCCCCGACACCACCCACTCCCACCATCCGGTTTGCCTCTTCGCGCTGAACCCGTAGATCCCACCTGCGCATCCAACGGCCGCCGGAATCGACCGGCCGGCGATCGTCGGAGCCGCCGGGTTAGCACCGGAGTTAACGCCGGTGATGTCGATGACGTGTCACCATTAGCCACTAACCCTCCCCACTAACTACTCGCTGACAACTGGGCCCAGGCCACTAATTAGATTAGCTAGTTTTAACTAAAAACTGTTAGTTAAACCGGAGTCTATGACACATGGGTCCCGCTGACCCTTTGACTGGTCAGCGTGGACCTAGTCAACTGCTGAGTCAGCAGTTGACTGGTCCCACCTGGCAGCCTCACAGAGCACCTCTGGTGCACTGCACCAGGTGCACCTAGTCTTTTGGCACTGTTATGGATAATCCGAATTTAAAATAATCCAGAAATTCCAGAAAATAATAAAATCTTTGAAAATTAATAACTTTTAAACCGTAGCTCCGATGGAAAAACTTAAAACATGAAAGTTGCTCAGAACGACGAGACGAAGCCGGATACGCGGTCCGTTCGTCCGTCACATGTCCCTAACTATCCGAACATGGAACCATTCCCCTCCGGTCATCTGTATGACAAATGTCCGGAACCGGGAAAACATTCCCGGATGGATTCCTCCTTCCTCGGTGACATGCAACCTTACGTTAGGACACACCCAACGCTGCATATTGTCATGTCATACAATGTGTAGCACTTGTTTGCTTTATATTTATACTGTTTCCTCCCCCTCTTCTCTCTTGATAGAGCCCGGTGCCGACGCAGCTCCGGTGAGTTGGCTGCACTTCTGACGACCTTGCCCTTGCCGCCGAGCAACCAGGCAAGCCCCCCCCCCTTTGATCATCCCGATATCGCCTATTCTAATATCCCCTGCTTGCATTAGATTTTGCTACTGTTACTGTTTTACCTATTTGTGCTGCATAGCCTATTCATTGTAACCTGCTGTTGATACCTTACTGTTCATCCTAAACTGCTTAATATAGTTTGGGTAGAGCCCCACTAGTGACCCCCACTTATCCTGACTGCCCCGCTGGAGTTTCAAAAGACCCGACCAACGGGATCGAAGACCAGACCCCGGCACCGCACCTCACTTTCCCCTTAGTTGCTCGACACTACTGGGTTACTATTGAGTGCCGAGGGTGATACCTCGTCAGCACTTCTGATGATAACCTTGTAGGTTAGCTAATCGGTCGTGGTAAGCGAGGGTGATTCCTCCTACACCACCCCCGATAACGACGAAGTCGAGCAACACCTCACGTGTGGACCTCGAGGGTGATGCCTCTTACGTCCATCTTGATGTTACATCAGGTGGGAGTCCAACGAGGGTGATGCCTCGGATTCCCCTTGATATGGTGACCACACGGATGCCTTACATTATTGTTGATACTGATACTTGAGAAGGCGGGTCGACCCTGAGGG